>JAVVNS010000039.1:0-50000 GCA_036320875.1 Cotoneaster glaucophyllus
TAGGACTTGTATTCCTTGGAGGAAAGGATTATTCCCTTCCTTATTATAAATAAAGGCACTGCATAAGGTGAATAACACATCCTCTACACAACCCTATAAAAACATCTCTCTCTATTCTCTCTGCCACCCACGAAGCTGTCAAGCTCCACCTGGAAAACCTGACCCCTATGGCGTCCAACCCAGAAACTCTAACTCGCCTGCAGTGAGATCACGACCTTGTTGTGCAATTTTCTGGCAAATTCCTCCATGGTGTCGTGATTTTGAACCTAAATGTTATGATCCTTTGATTGCCTTAATCACAAGTACCAGGAATTGGGGTCAGATTGTAATTGTTTGGGGTTTCATTGCAATTTGCATTTCTTTCTAGTTCTATTTCTAATAGTTGGTTGTTATTGCCTATGTGGCAGCTCACATTAGTGTATCAAGCTAGTATATAAAGCTCCACTTTCATTTTGAACGGAACATAAGAAAATACAATTTACAAACCAAAATTACTTGTCTTCTTCCATTCACCATTCTCCCTTTCTGCATCTTGCATTTGTGGTTAAGGTCGAATAGGTTCAGGAATTGGAACCTATCATTGGTATCACCCATTTCCTCGATCCTGGTTCCCTTCCTTTGTATGCCCCGCCACACTACCACTTCCAAACTCTCAGTCATGGATAACCGCGTCGCTGCCCTTGAGGCCTCCATGGCCAACCTTGATTCCAAAATCGATTCGGCGGTGTCTAACGCCTTCGATCATGAACTTCCTTTCTACTTCGAGCAACTTCGCCACGAACTTCAGCTCGGCATCCATGGTGCCGGTCATTCTGTGTCTGATGTCTCTCCCAACCCCGATTCTCCGCCGCTTGAGCATCTCCCCTCCTCTTCTGCCCAGATCCTTGCTTCTGGAGTCTTCACTCCTCGCCCCCCGTGGTCTCCTCGCCTTGAATTCCCTCGTTTTGTGGAAGGTGATGACTCGTTGGCTTGGATCTATAAGGCTGAGCAGTTCTTCGCCTTCTATCAAACCCTTGATGCTCAACGAGTCCTCACTACTTCTTTTCACTTAGAGGGTGAGGTTTTGCAATGGTTTCGTTGGCTGGATTGCCCTCATTCCACTCCACACTACGAGGATTTCACGCAGGCCTTCTGTCGTGAATTTGGACCTTTGGAATTCGAGGACAGTGCTGAATCCCTCTTCAAATTACGCCAAACAGGTACCCTTAAGGACTACATCACTGAATTTAGCCGTTTGGCCACTCGTACTCGTGATTTAGATCATGTGTTGCTCCGGAGTTGTTTCTTAGGGGGCCTAAAGAAGGAATTGCGATTCGATGTGAAATTGTTCAAACCGGTGACTGTTCATGATGCTATTTCACTTGCTGTTCAGCTTGATGCCAAACTTACTGAGTTGAAACCACTTACCCCAAAACTCTTCCAACTCACTAAACCTCATCCATTGTTACCCCCTCCTCCACTCCCTCCACCCCCTAAACCTGGTCACGTTGGTGTCCAGAAACTGTCTCCCGAGGAAATCCAACTTAAACGAGAGAGAGGTAAGTGTTGGTTTTGCCCTGCTAAATGGACTCCGGGTCACAAATGTGGGTTTAAACAGTTGTTGATGCTTAATGTGGATGATACTAGCTGTATCCAGGATGCCAATGATGGGGAACTTGAGGAGCTCAACCCTGAATTGTTCCATATGCAACTCAGTGAATGTACCTTCTATGGTACTACTGCTAAACGCACCGTCTAAACAATGAAAGTGCAGGGAGTCATTCATGGTCACTCAGTTACCATTCTTATGGACTCCGGCAGTACTCATAACTTTATCGACTCTAAACTGCTTAAACAATGGGGTTATAATGCTCAGCCAACAAAACCTTTTGCAGTTATGATCGCTAATGGTGGCAAGGTTCAAAGTTCAGGTTGTTGCAGGGCAATGGACTTGAATGTTGGGGGTTATCCCTGTGTGGTTGACTTGTATTCTTTACCACTAGGGGGTTGTGACATCGTGCTCGGGATTCACTGGTTATCTACAATTAGTCCGATACTTTGGGACTTCTAACTCTTTACTATGGAATTTACCAAACATCATCAACACTACAAATTGTGTCATCAGGCACCTACCACTCCATTGATTCAGGAGGTATCCTTACAACACATCGAAAAAGATCTCTTAAATTCCAACTTGGGGTTGTTTCTATACTCTGTGGAGGGTCAGCCACTTAATGCTAGCACTCTCAACTCTCACCAGTTGCAAGATTTGCAAACCTTACTGGATGCATTTACGGACATTTTTGCTCTACCATCACAACCTTCACTGTCAAGGCCTTAAGACCATCACATACCTCTCTGTCATGGAGCCAAAACCCCCAATATCCGATCCTACCATTATGGACCTTTGCAGAAATCCGAGATTGAAAACGTTGTGCACGAGCTACTCACTGCAGGGTTTATTCGACTCAGTCACAGTCAATTTTCTTTTCCTGTTTTGTTGGTGAAGAAGAAGGAGGGCACGTGGAGGATGTGTATTGATTACAGGGAGTTAAATACATTGACAATCAAGGATAAATATCTTATTCCCCTTATTGATGATTTATTGGACGAACTTTTTGGTGCTACTTATTTTTCCAAACTTGACTTACGATCTGGATACCGCTAGATTTGAATGCAGCCACAAGATGTTGAAAAAACTACTTTTAGGACTCATGAGGGTCACTAAGAGTTCTTGGTGATGCCTTTTGGCCTTACTAATGCCCCTGCCACCTTCCAAAATTTGATGAATGACATCTTCAAACCTCATCTTAGGAAATTTGCACTTGTTTTCTTTGATGATATATTTGTTTATAGTCCATCATGGGAGGCTCATTTACGTCATTTGCAAGAGGTTTTCTCCATCCTAAGGCACCACCAACTATTTCTTAAGAAGTCAAAATGTTCTTTTGGCCAGGAAAGTGTTGAATACCTTGGTCACATTGTTTCTGGGCACGGAGTGGCTGCTGATCCCTCCAAACTACAAGTCAAGAGTGGCCCCAACCCTGAACTGTTAAAGAGCTCAGAGGCTTCCTTGGGCTTACAGGGTACTATCGCAAATTTGTACCTGGTTATGGGAGGATTTTTCAACCTCTTTATAACCTTACCAAGAAGGATGGATTTCTTTGGAATGAGGAGGCCACCACTGCCTTTACCACCCTTAAATCCATCATGTCCTCACCACAAGTATTGGCCTTGCCAGATTTTTCCCAACCTTTTACACTAGAGTGTGATGCTTCCAATAGGGGCATTGGAGCAGTGTTGCAGCAACATAACCGGCCTATTGCTTTTTCTAGTAAAGTCTTGGGTCCGAAGAATCAAGCTCTTTCTACTTATGAAAAAGAGCTCATTGCCATAGTCTATGCAATCAAGAAGTGGCAGCATTATCTACAAGGGAGGCATTTTATAATTAAAACTGATCATAACAACCTCAAATATTTTTTGGGACAAAGGGCAAATACACCATTTCAACAGAAATGGGTCTCCAAGTTGTTAGGATTCGACTATGAGATTTAGTACAAACGTGGGGCTGAGAACTTGGTGGCAGATGCACTATCGAGAGTTCATGTTAGTAAAGAGGAAAACACTGTTGATGTTACCTTCGAGCTTTCTGCCATTTCTTATCCTTACTTTGGGTGGATGGATGAGCTTCGACGATACAATGAGCAGGATGAATGGGTGAAGGGAAAATTCAAGGAAGTGTCAGATTGTATTGCTAAAGGCAACATCCCTCCTAGCCTTGCCAAATACTCCATTGACAATGGGTTTTTATGTTACAAGAGAAGAGTGGTTTTAAGCCCTACTTCACAATGGAAACATAAGATTCTGGAGGAACATCACTCCACACCAGTTGCAGGTCATCAAGGGGTTGTAAAAACTTACCATCGAATCAAGAAAGGTTTTTATTGGGCGGGATTGAAAAAAGATGTCAGAGTTTTCATCAGTGAGTGTGCTGTGTGTCAACAGAACAAATTCGAAACCATCTCTCCACCAGGTCTCTTACAACCCTTACCAATTCCACAACAAGTATGGCAGGATGTGAGTATGGATTTTATAGTGGGACTGCCTAATTTCCAGGGAAAAACTGTCATTATGATGGTGGTTGATAGATTAACCAAATATGCACACTTCATTGCACTCTCTCACCCTTATACTGCCACTAGTGTTGCCCAAGTGTTCGTTGACAGTGTTTTAAAACTGCATGGATTGCCTAGCTCTATTGTGAGTGATAGAGATCCTATTTTTGTGAGTGTTTTCTGGAATGAGCTCTTCAAACTGCAAGGGACAAAGCTATGCATGAGCTATGGATATCATCCTCAGAGTGATGGTCAATCTGAGGTCATGAATAGATGTTTGGAGACTTACCTACATTGCTTTGTGGGAGGGCAACCTCGAAAATGGGTGCAGTGGCTTTCTTGGGCTGAGTGGTGGTTTAACACCTCTTATCACACTTCCACTAAGACTACCCCATTCGAACTAGTCTATGGATACCCACCACCACATATGCAACCTTATGAAGTTGGTACTGCGAAGTTGGAATAAGTGGAGCAAAAACTCAGAGAAAGGGATAATGTGTTGGCTGTGCTCAAGAGTAATTTGGAAATGTCTCAAAATAGGATGAAATTGCAGGCAGATAAGAAGAGGACTGAGACACTTCAAGGTAGGAGATATGGTGTACTTAAGATTGGTACCTTACCAACTTCAGTCACTAGCTTCCCACAGTTACCACAAGTTACAACCTCGTTTCTTTGGGCCTTATAAGGTGCTGAAAAAAGTGGGAACCGTAGCCTATAAGCTCCAACTACCCCCAGGAACCAAGGTTTACTCGGTTTTCCATGTGAGTTGCCTTAAAAAGAAACTAGGAAACAATGTGATCCCAAGTCCCACACTACCAGTGAGCACTGAGGATGGACTCCAATTGGTAGAACCTGCTGCAATCCTAAATCGCAGGAGGTATAAGAAAGGAATGGTAGTTGGGGTATAACTCTTGGTGCAGTGGAAAGGACAAGATATTGTCGATGCTACTTGGGAGGATTATGAGGCATTTAAGACTCGATTTCCAGAATTTGCAATGTAATCTTGAGGACAAGATTAGTTTTGAAGGAGGAAGTATTGTTATGATCATGTGATTGCCTTAATCACAAGTACCAGGAATTGGGGTCAGATTGTAATTGTTTAGGGTTTCATTGCAATTTGCATTTCTTTCTAGTTCTATTTCTAATAGTTGGTTGTTATTGCCTATGTGGCAGCTCACATTAGTGTATCGAGCTAGTATATAAAGCTCCACTTTCCTTTTGAACGGAACATAAAAAAAATACAATTTACAAACCAATATTACTTGTCTTCTTCCATTCACCATTCTCCCTTTCTGCATCTTGCATCTGTGGTTAAGGTTGAATAGGTTCAGGAATTGGAACCTATCACTAAATCATTGAAATTCCAGAAGATTTTCATCGAATTTGGGTGAAATTCAAGTTTGAATTTCTTGGGTTTCCCTTTTTCCTTCCCCCCGACATCGAGGTACTCTATTCGTTACTAGGAATTGGCTTACCGTCGAACCTAGGGCCATGCATCGATAACCATGTCCCAAAACCCAGCCGTCTGAAGCGACGACGCCGATTTCCTTATCCAGTGACATAACCCTGTTTTGGCCTTGTACTTGACTCAAGCCAACTTGGGCTTTGCTTCTCTCGGCCCACATCACAGAGCCCAATTGGGCCTTTGTTGGACTCAGTCTTAGACACCAGCCCATGGCTATGGTGTCCTAGTGTCTTGCGACACACTGAATTGCATCTCCCCTGGATTCATCTGCCTGTGTCGCATCGGATTCCAGCCCGAATCTAGAATATCGATGCACTACACCGCGAAGCACCAAAGCATACCTTCGTGGGGGCTTAAAGCCTTACCTTGCTCCCTACCGCACCTGATCAGGGCCTATATTGGCCTCTATTTTTTGACCCATTTTTTGCAACCTGCTTGCTGTTACTAGGATCACAGCCCAAATCCTTTTTTTTTTTGCCTGATCAGCCCGTGCCTACTCCAGCCCAATTTTGGGCTTGGGTCTCACAGCATATATTTGCTCAGCCCACCCGTGGGCTTTGGTCCATTATTGTTTATTTTTTAAAATAATTTGGATTTTATAATTTTTCAACTGCACTTTAAATTTGGCCCGAAGTCCAAATAATTAATTCAATTATAATTTTAGACCTGAGGGTCTATTTGCATATTTTCTTGTTGCATATTTATGTGTGTATATATATATATATATATTTGTGTTTGTCTGTAGGAACATATGAACCTGAAGTTTATATTTCTTTAAAAATTTGAAGTTTCTAGAAACCTTTGAAAACCTGAAGTTTTCTTTAAAAACATCACCCATGAAAACCCAAAGTTTTTTTCATGTAAATTTAAACCAATACATGTCTATTAGAACCTGAATGTTCTACTCCTATGTGAAATGATTGATTTTTTCTCCATTACACTAACCACATTCTTGTCCATTTATTTTGTGATAAGGACATGTCAAATTTGAACAAACTAAACTTTACTACTTTAGAGGTCTCTAGAAGAAACTACCTCAAGTGGGTCCATGATGTGAAGCTCCACCTCACCCCACAAAGAATTTGTGTCCCACCATTGAAGATAAGATGGACAACTCGGTTGGCGAAGTTGAGAAAGCCACTACCATGATCTTCATCCGAAGATATATTCATGATGCACTGCAAACCGAGTATGTAAGATCCCACATCGAACAACGGAGAGGGAGTGATGTGCCTTATATGTACATGTTCCCCTCCCCTATAGCATAAGGCCTTTTGGGAACGCACCTACACGCAGACATTGGATTAGTGTTAAAGACATCTTTTATTACCTTAAGGGTACTACGGATCTGGGTTTGTTCTTCCTTACGAATCCTCGAGTGATGCCGCACTCCCTTATCTCGAGTTGATTCTTGCCTTGTTGGTTATGCTGACGCAGGATACTTATCTGATCCGCACAAGGCCGGTTCTCAAACGGGTTATGTCTTTACCGTTGGAGGCACCGCAATCTCTTAGAGGTCAACTAAACAGACCTTAGTTGCCACTTCGTCTAACCATGCCAAAATTCTCACCTTATAAGAAGCAACTAGGGAATGCTTCTAGTTGAGAGCAGTTGTGAGTCATATTTAAAGCTCTTGCGATCTTTACCCTGCCGTTGACGTCCCAACAACGATCTATGAAGACAAAGCAGCATGCGTCGAACAGCTCAAGAAGGGTTACATCAAAGGAGACAACATCAAGCATATTGCATGTAAGTTATTCTTCCCATATCAACAGTAAGAGCATCAGAAGATTGAAGTCACACAAATCCGTTCACAAGACAATTTGGTCAACCTCTTCACCAAATCATTACCAAAGGCAACGTAACGTTTCAGAAACTTGTTCAAGGAATATGTATGAGTAAACTTTTTGAGTTGTAACAATGTTAGTTCTTTTTGGAATTATGTCGAACGCAGGGGGAATATCATGAAGTATACTTGTTTGATCTTAATGTACTTTTTTTTCCCAATGATTAGAAGCATTTTTCCCACTGGGTTTTTGCTACCTAACGAGGCTTTGACGAGGCACCCACCTTGGGTTGATTATATCCCTGATGACGTCCCGTAGACGTTTCATTTGACTTTGCATTTGTCACGCATTTTTCCTTAGACTATGGATTTTGTCCCTACTCAGGTTTTACCATAGCCGTTGGCTTTTTTTTGTGAGACTTAGTTCCATATGCAAGTTCCTACTTTACATTAAAACTAGCGTGTTCCCAGAATCAGTGCCGACGAGTCGACTTCCTCAACTCTACATGATGTCGAATCTACTTGAGTATTTACACACTCAAGGGGGAGAGTGTTATAAACTTTGTATTTAAGTGTGATTGTGTAAATCCTAGCTTAGATTTGATACTAATTATTCTTCCATATTAGGACTTGTATTCCTTAGAGGAGAAAGATTCTTCACCCCCTTAGTATTATAAATAAAGGCGCTGCGTATGGGGGAATAACACATCCACTACACAACCATACAAACACATCTCTCTCTATTATCTCTCTATGCCGCCGACCTTCTCTCCCTTGTCAGATTAAAATAAGCCACAACAGTAATTAATTAATTTTTGATTCATTTAAATTTTTTTGGTGGGGTCATAGGCTTGTCACATCACTTGAAGATAGTAAAGTGAAAATGATTTATTATTCATTTTAAGGAAAAAAACTTTGCAATGTCATATGAACTTGTATGCATTTTTCAATTTGTCATATAAACTAAAATTTTAAGAAATTTGTCATACCAACTTTTTGAAATCATTAATTTGTCATCTCTCCCTAACTCCGTTAAGTTTTCTATTCAATACAAGTCATGTGCCTCGCACATGACTTGTGTTTAGGGTTATTTCAGTCATTTTAATACCTTACTTCCCTTTTATTAAGTTGCATTCGACAAAAACTGTAGGGTTTCTCTGGCAATGGAACAATATTTTTTTATATGATAGTAATGAAATGATCATGCAATGCACTCTCTTTTGGTTATTCCAAATATGTAATGTTACACAAGTGGGAGTTTGCATTTTAGCATGTCATGAAGACATAATTTCATACGGGCTCTATAAATGAGAAACAGGTTGACATTTTGTGCCATGAATAGAGTTGTAGATGAATATGCGCTAAATAAAAAAAAAAAAAAAGTGTCTGTACTAAAGAAAAGTAAACACACTTGTGAAAAGATGTTAAAATGACCTAAATAACCCCGAACATATATTGGATGAAAAACTTAACGAAGTTAGAGTGAGATGACAAATTGCTTAAAATTTTAGTTTATATGACAAATTGAAAATATAAACAAGTTCATATGACATTTCAAAAATATTTCCTTATTTTAATTCTGGTTCCAAATTAGTGTAAGTCATAGTATGTAGTATGCAAAGGTGCTATTATTTCAAATTATTGTATATTTTTATTATTATTAGGTTTTAGTATTACATAGGGAAGTGCTATTCAACCACTTATTTTTATTTGTCATTCATCTATTTAATTTTCGACTGTCAAAAATGAATCGAAAAAGATCTATGACTAAAAGTTAATAAGACTGTTGAATAACACTAGCATATAATATAGAGGTGTAAATTATAATTTAGGAAAACAAATGGATATGCTAATTTGCTATTACCACTTGAAAACCATATAACCAGTTCCGAAGTCTCAAATTCTCAGTTGAGCTTCCAATTCCATGGCGTTTTGGCGCCTCATCCTTTCCAAAACCCTAAACCCTAAACCCTCACCTCACCTCCCAAGCCTTAACCACTCGCAGCCCTCACTCCTCCTCCGCCAAACCTCGCCGTTCTCCACCTCCTTCCTCATCACCAAAACCCCCAAAAAATTCAGAAAAAAACGCAAGAAGGACGAAAGCCCTCGGACCAAGCTCGTCCAGACCCAACCCAACCTCATCCCCAAATTCGAACACATCGTCGAGCGCGACGCCTACTTCCGATTCCTCACCAAATCCAAAGACTTCCTCTTCAAGCAGCCCCACCGCGTCCTCCGCCTCGACGACGCCGGCAAGCTCTACCGCGAACTCGGCTTCCCTCGGGGCCGAAAAGTCGCCCGCTCCCTCCAGCGCCACCCCCTCATCTTCCAGACCTACCTCCACGATGACAATAAAATGTGGATCGGCTTCACCGACTTCATGGAAGCTCTGCTCGAAGAGGAGCGAGTCATAATCGACTCAATGGAGTTGGACCGAGTCAACAAGGTTCGTAAATTGCTCATGATGTCCGCCAACAAGCGTATCCCTCTGAGTAAAATCTACCATTGCAGGTCGATTTTCGGAATTCCTGAAGATTTTAGGGACAGGGTTTCGAAATACCCTAATTTTTTCAGGATTGTGGTGGAGGAGGATGGGAAGAGAGTGCTTGAACTGGTGAATTGGGATCCGTTGATGGCGGTGAGCGCGTTGGAGAGGGAGTTCATGGTGGATGAGGAGAGAGTGAAGAGGGCTTTTCGGTTTCCAGTGAAGCATGGGAAGGATTTGGGTCTGGAGATAGAGGATGAGAGGAAACTGAACATGTTGAACTCACTTCCGCTGGTTTCGCCATATTCGGATGGATCAAGATTGGACCTTTGGACTCTGGAAGCCGAGAAGTACAGGGTAGGAGTGTTGCATGAGTTTTTGAGCTTGACATTGGAGAAGAGGGCTTCCATACACCATGTTGTGGAGTTCAAGGAGGAGTTTAGCTTGACTAAGCATACTTATCAGATGCTTTTGAAGCAGCCCAGAACGTTTTATCTTGCTGGGACGGAGATGAATTGGGTTGTTTTTCTGAAAGATGCTTATGACCTAGATGGGGTTTTGATTGAGAAGGATCCCCAGGTGGTGTTCAATGAGAAGTTGTATAAGCATGCTGATATGAAGGAAATGGGATAGGGCTGTGTTGATCAATGAAATGATAAAGAGGTTTAGGAAAAACTTGAGTTATTTTCTTGAGCTTCAAGGAAAATTGGGCTACAATGAAATCGGCAATGCATCATAGATAGCTTGGCCAGCCTTCCTTGATAGGACTGTATCTTTAGGTTTTTGAAGTCATAAGAGAAATCATGTGATGTAACCTTGGGGCACTATGTGGAAATTTGGATTATTTATCCCCATTGATAATCCATATATTGGTATCCTTGGCAGATGGTGTTTTAGCGCAGTGGCGGAAAACAATAATGCCTATGCAATCCAGTGTGGGTTTGATCCCCAACGATCTCCCTCCCACCTAACATTTAACAATTTAACCACTCACACTATAAGAAAAACAAATGTATATTGGTATTCTTGTGATGAAGCTGTGTGAAAATTATGCCTCTGAGCTTTGAGTTGCAGCAGGAATTTTTGTGTCTTGTTGATCAACTGGAGCTAGAGTTTAAGTAATTAATGTTCATGCGAAAAGCTCAATCGGGAATTATGTGAACTGGGGCATTCGGGTACTGCTGCAGAAGAAGGATATACTTCAAGAACCGACATTTATGCCATAATTTCTTGGCTACTAGATTTCAGGTACTAAATGACTTGTGAGCAAGAGCTCCAAAGTTCTGTAGTGATCTTTTGAGCTTCAACTTTGAAAGATAAGAAGTTCTCCTTTGTTTATAACTTTGTATACAAGATGCCGTATGTTCTTGAAAAATCTATACGGTGTCCCAATTTTCTTTTAAGATCAACCACTGATTGGCAGTTGGAATCTTTTGGTACAATGTTCATGTCAACAGGTTTTTGTATCCCTTCAGAGCTTGAAGAGACACTGAAAACAACAGAGCTAAGAGGGACTTTGTCATGGATGCCAGTCTCAGGTAATTGGGGTATTGTTGTGTTTATGAATTATCCGAGTGTCTCCAACTGATACGTCAAATTATTACGCGTTTATGATTTGTTTCAAATCGAGCAGTCAAATCCTACATGGATTTCAAATAAAGATTTGAAATGTCAGAAGATTACGCCGAAGATTTGTTTTGGTTTGCAAGCATTATGATCATGATGTTTTCCAGCAATTCTTTTCCACTTCAAATTTGGGTTCAATTATTTTTCTTTAGTGGGACATCTCCCAACTGTTAGTCTGAGCTGTCTCTCATCTATGTGCCAAGCTTTGTGAATGTTCTTCAACCATTAGTCTGAGCTGTCTCTCGATTACGGCCTTGTTTGGTTGGTCGGAATGTAAGAGTGGGACTAAGAATTCAATTCGTTTCCTTGTCTATCCCGGAACAATTGATGAATTGATGAATAAGAGAGTAGGACACATTTTTTTTCTTATTCTGTTTAGTTTTGAAAACAGAGGATAGGACACAAACCTCCCCCTAAACTTGTCGTTTGGGATTTTCCCGACTTGCTTGCATCATATAAGTTTGAAAATTCTTTTCGGTGCTGCTTGGTACGTTGTCAATAATATCAAATATGAACAACGTATGAATCGACAATGTACCAGCTACCAGGTATGCGAGATTGGCATCCGCTACCGAATAATCATTTTCCAAATTTTTGTAGCTGCTTTGGATGTATCACGTAGGAGGTTTAGGTTGCTGCATCTGTGTTGGTTTCAAATATAGCCTGGGAACGTATCTGATCTCATGCTAAAGGAGATTCGGAAATTGGGGCAAAAATACAGCCTGCATATATTAACCGATGGAAAATTGAAACATGAAAACCACCGCGTCCTTTGGCCCTACAGACACTGAAGAAACACTGAAGACATCAGACAAGGGACGCACACACGCCTCGAAATTTTTATCTCAAAACTTTTTTGAGTCCCCTAACTTTGAAGAATCATCTATACAACACTTGCTCTTCGTCTTGCGTATGTTTCCCTATACAACACTTGCACCTCTCTTGTGCTCGTGGGTAGGAAATGATGAGCATTTCTTCGATGGCAAGGCATGAGTTTTTTTAAACGATGCACTTCTCTGGCTAAGCTTCTTGCTGGCTTTTCTTCTAGGGTTCCACCCTTTGTTTCCAAGTGCAGCTTTGGCTACGCTGTCGGTGAGTACCTCCCTTGCTCTTTGTGGCTTGATGGACTGCTTGTTCAGGTACACTAGCTTTGGGAGGAGACTGCAAACTGTCTTGCGTAGCTGCTCGTCGCCGATGTTGGTCTGGATTGTATTCCCTAATAGGTTTAGAGCCTGCAGTGAGTTGTAGTTAGCCACCAGCTGGCCCAGTGCCTTTGTTGTTGTGATCTTGTTGAAGCTCAAGTCCAGAACTGTCAGCTTCAGTAGCCTGTGCAGCCCCTCTACATCGCTGATCTTGTTCCCGGAAAGATAGAGCTCCTTCAATACATTACAGCTCGATAATCCTGGCACCATGAAAATCCACCGAGTCAGTGACCATTCGGAATGATACACTAGGGAAAAGCTTGTGTTCTGATATCAATTAGATGGTTGAAAACTTACCACGTCCGATTCTAGATATTCGGTTGTAACTGAGATCAAGTACTCGCAATCGGGTTAAGTCCCTTAATCCTTCAATGGCGCTGAGCTTGTTTTTGGACAAGTTGAGCGTGTGAAGACTCTTCGGCAGCAACCCGGGAGTAATGTGGGCTGCAAAAATAGGACAAACAGCCAAGCAACTTAGTTAGCTGTAAAAACTAGTGTGTTTTGAGTATTAACTCTTACAGTTTATTTCTTTTCCGCAGAAAGCATACCTATGAAGTTGTTCGACAAGTTGACAGATCGAAGACTGCAGAAGCATGAAATGTTGGGGATGGCTTTCATGCCCATACCAGATATGTGAGCCACTGTTGAGGAATAATTTAGAGACTGGATCAAAGTATTAGCATGTAAGGTATCCTCTTCAAGGCCTTGGCTGAAGTAAGTGGCGCTTTTCGATCTAGCAGTCGCAGGAGTCACAGGAGACTTTGGAGTCTCAGGAGTGGGGGTTGTCCGTGGGGAGAGGATTCCCTCATTGTCATCTTCATTCTTTTCAACGGAGGTTTGTATTCTGAGATCTTTCACCCAGTCTTGCACTCTTGAAGATGACGAGGCTTCTGTCGAGAAAGCAACCCATTGGTTCTGAGGCCATAAGGCCGACGCACCAATGTGAAAACCATCCCAGCTCTTGTTTTCATCTACAATGTTCTTCCCCTTGTCCAACAATTCTCCAGTATATAATAGTGGTGATTCCGTCTTGCCAAACTGCATAGCTCGATTTGGTTCGAATGTGTCTGAAGAGTACCCTCCTTGCTTGTTCGCTGAAACGGGACCAAGAGTATTTGGTTTTGCATCCCGTGTTCTGTGCAGGTTCCTGTGGCTCCAAAGGAACAACTTCCACCACAATTTTCGACTTCGAGAAGGCAGAACTTGGCTTGAAGAATGCTTCTTCAGCATCACTTTATCAGCACTGTAGTGGCTTGACACAGAACCAGGGCTGCCTGGATCAACATCCTTCCTCACACTATCAGGTATTTCCTGCAGTTCTTCGAGAGACAGAGACTTCGAAGCAGGCATCTTAGAGGACATCTTTTTAACCACTTTCTTATGAGTCTCCAAATTAGAGCATGATCTGGTAAGCTTTGGTGATGCCCAAAACTCTGCCGTACCAACCCCGGGATCACTTAGATGCCCGCTTTGAACCCCTCGAGAGCTCGAATCAGGTTCGGATAAATCCAACTTCCTTGATGGGGTCACGTCACCTGAATTGGCTTCAATGGGTTGCAGATCAGAGTGATCATTAGAGGAGCTTCTCTTGGCTGAGGGGCTCTCTTTGTGCTCGTATTCCCCTTCACAAGCCGGTGCTTCTGCTGCTTCAACGCACCTGATAGGACTTTTCGGGCTCCTTGTATTGCCACTAGGAGGGGAAGAGTACTTCTTCTCAACACCGTAAGGTATTAGGACTCCGAAAGTTGCCGGTTTCGATTTCCCATCAATCTCCAACGGTTTCAGAGGTTGCTGTTGAAGCCTGACTTGCAGGGTTCTAATTGCCTTGTCCACTTCACCACTTCTTGTAGATTCATTATCTCCCTAAAACCGAACACAAATGTGATCGAAAATCAGCGGATCATCACAATTCGCAAATCGAACACATCACGTTATGAGAAATAAACCGAAAAGATTGAGATTCTCACCTTAACCTTCTTCCTCCTAGCAATTAAAGAAAAGCAACTGAATTTTGCCATTTTCGATATGAAAAAATTCCGAATCCTCAAAAATAGACCGAAACCCGAATCCTCAAAAAGTATGTGGATTTTCCTGCTGCTTTCTTCAAAATTGATCTCACATTCCAGTTCCGCTGAGGCTGTACATACAGGTGATGTTTGGATCAAGGATTAACCATAATCAACGGGAAGCCACCAGACCGGCGACCGAGACCACCCGAAACAGGGTTGAGAACCAGAGACCTGATCACCAACGCCTGCCCCGGCTCGAGAAAAATTGCCCGATTCGACGGCCAGAGTTGAATCTGATGCAGCTTCTCTGTGGAAGCTTTGAGATTATAATGTGTTCGCTCAGAAACCTCCTCTGTCACACAAAACAACAAAAGACGAATCGAACAAATTAGACACAACTCCAAAACAATTTCCAAAACCGACACGAACCCACATCAGAAACAATCTCACATCCCCAGAATACTACCCAAGACATGAACTTTATTGCAGAAAACAACGAACACCACGTGAAGATCGATCCGTATCCTGTACGGACACTAGTATTCGTGGCAGAATAAATATATCAATCCGTGGCCATTGAGAATTTTGTTTTTTGTTTACCTGCCAGATTGATTTGCTTTGTTCCCCACCACCAAAGCAAAACTTTTATGCTTTTTCAAGCCTTGTCGGTTGTGATCACATCGCCAACATCAGAGAGATAGGGTGGCGGTGGTGGAGCGGCGCATCCACGCTCCACGCACCCCACTCAAGAGTTTGACTCTCCTTCTCTCCGCTAGAGCCTTCGAGGCCTTAACCCCTTGTTTGGAATGGGAAGAAAGAAATCGCCTCAGCCTCCTTCGAACCCGAAAAAAAGGATTTAGGTTTTAAGGAGGCCAAAGAAAGAGATGCTGGTTTGGGGTTTGTGGTTTGTGGTTTTCAGGTTGTGAACTAGTTAAAGCCACAGGATGGAGAGGAGAACAATAAAAATAGGGAGAAGAAAAGGACGTACGTACGCGCATGGTACACGGTACTATCTGTAACATGTCACCCCGCCAATATAATATAGGGGCCAAGAATAGACCTACCATGAATAAAACAATTTACTATATTATAGATTTTAATGATGAAATTACCAATTTTCACATAATAAAAGAGTTCCTTGTTTTCACGTCTTAAATTTTGATGTGGCCTTATCAAACAAAAAGAAGAATAAACCGACTACACATTAGGATTCTTATAAAAACCTAAATACAAAACGAATAAGAAAGTAATCCTAAATCTTAGAAGATTAGCAAAGCAAATCCTAAATCTATTATAAAGTAAGAAAGGAGTCATAATCCTTATTTAATTTCGAAATCCTAATAAAAATAATATCAAAAACATCATAACATGAAAATAAACTAAAATGCTAATTATATTAATTTTTCCAACAGTTTTATAAATTAGAATTGTCACAGCCCATCCAGAATTTATTTTATCGACGGATATGAAATGACGAGATTGCCCTTGTACGTTATTTGTTTCGTTGAAGTTTGGAACCTTAGTTAATTTTGAACCATTTTTGGGTTGGTTAGGTTAAGAAAATGGTGTGTTGGATGTGTGAGGACCACACATCACAAACAACACTCTCTCTCTCTTCTCTCCCGTGCTCTCTCTCTCCCATACTCTCGGATCTCCCTCTCCCTCTCTCTCTCATGTTGTACGGACAGACCCAAACCAGCCCAAAAGTTTACAGATCGAAGCAGGGGAGAGTAGCATTCCACTCCCCAGGTTCCCACGAGCTTGACCATACCAGTTTCGAGCCACGAAACCCTCGAAAACCCTAACTCGGAAGTGGACCGTGGTGTACAGTACACCCAATATGTTGGAGCAAGTTTCACAACGTTCTAAGTCCCAAAAGGTAACCTCCTAGCTCCCTAGTTCATTTTGGCATAGTTTAGAATGGTTTTGGACGTCGGAAAACGATGAAAAACGGACCTCCGACTTGGGTACTATTCATCAACTTTTAAACCATTGAGTTTTTGTGAATTCTAGGATCACAGCAAGCTCAAGAAAGTCCTCACGATGCTCGGAGTGCATCGTTTGTAGGAATTGGCGCACGGGAAGCTCAGATAACGGGAGTTGCAGGTTTTGGTCGGAATTCGAGGTAATTTCCGACGTGATTGCTTACGTTTTTGGACTTAAAACCTATGTAACGTGATAGTAGAGGTCCTAAGCTTCATTTTGACGTTTATTTCATGCGATTTGGTTAAGAAATGAGAGAGAACAAGAACTTAGAAAATTGCCCAGTTTTCCGGCGCCGGTGACACTGTTCCGGCATCTGGAGGTAGGAGATGACGCGCGTGGGGGCGCGTAGGTCCGTGCCCTCCTCGGCGCGTGAGCCATTAGAAAATTTTTCTAAAAATACCACAAAAATCCTGAGGTTGTGTAGATCATTTTAGTATATTCACACACCTCATTTGACCAATGTATGAGAAGTTATTGGCTAGTTTGGTCAATTGAACCTAAGTTCGTTTGTACGCGAATAGGTGAAAATATGAATTGACGATCCGACCGTTGGATCGTCACCAAACTTTGGTACATGGTAGAACGTATTATTTGAAGAATGTAGGAACTTACGGATTGGAAATCCGTCGTACGGATCTTCTTGAATTGAGTTTGTAAGTTTATTAAATAAAATGTGAACTGCCACTTAGTTTTGGAAATTGGCGGAGATCCGACCGTTGGATCGTAACAAAATTTTAGTATGCTGCTCTAGGAGCATAATGTACATCTTGGGAAGTTACGGATCGAAGATCGGAGTTACGGATCTTCCGGATCAAGTATGTGGGGTTGTGGACCCTACCGTCGATAACTATCGACGGTTAACTTTTGATTAAGGGTCTTAAATGACTCTAGAACATCCTTGAGGAGATGTTTTTACGTGAGTTACGGATTCTATGGTTAAGAGTTCTAAGTTGTAGTTTGATAATTGTTTTAGGCGCCGAACGTTTTGGGACGCCTCAATGGTTACGTTGGGGAGCCGTAGCGCGGACTCCAGGTGAGTGGGCTTTTGTTTTCAGTATATATGTATATATGAAAGTGGTTTTCCCAGAAACTTAATTAAACTTTTATGCCATTTGAAATGCCATGCAAAATATACTCATTATTCATGCATATGTTATATGATTGGTAAGTGATATGGTAAGACGCCGAGGCCGTCAGGTAAGGCAGGTGAGTATGACGATTATGATATATTGAGGAGATGTGATATATGATGAGATTATGCACCAGGTGTTAGTGCCGGCCGAGAGTGGCCTAGCTTTCACGTGATTGTTCACCTAATTGCACCACACGCTCACTTGGATCCAAGATAGATGCCAGCCTGTCGTACAGACCACCTTAAGTGGTTCCGACTCGGAGGTGACACATGTTGTACACATAGCTTTCACGTGAATGTCGCACTGAGCGTTCTTATACACCTAGCCTGTCGTACAGACCACTATAGGTGGTTCCGACTTGAGTGCACTTATATATAGATGCGATATTGATGAGTTGATGGATATTGCGTATGATATAACTCACTTGCATCATTGATTTCATTTGGAGTTATTTGGCATGGCAAACTTACTTCAAAGCTTACTTTGAAACTGTTTTGAGATGTGTTGAGACTATATTGGCATAAAACTTGATTTAGATTGAGATTTGAGATATTGGCATATCGTGGTTCACTCTGGTGACCATGAGTTGTGATATATATACATATGCTATTTTCTGGGACATATTATACAGGTTTTACGGCGAGGGGATAGAAATGATATTTGAAAGAGTTTTGTAAAACCTTTATTTTTGCCCACTCACGCGTTTTGTTTTGCGCCCCTCCAGGTATTAGCTAGCAGTGTCGGTGGCACCCGAGGCAGCAGCAGTGATTCTGACAGACCTTCACTCATGTAGGATCCCTGTTAGGATGTCTTGTATAATTATTCTTTAGGTTCGACTGCACCTAGACTTCATGCTCTAAATGTGTTAACACTTCTAGTTTTCGATTTTTGTTTATTCGTATTTCTCATCATTTCAAACGCTTCCGCACTGTGCATATGGCTACGTCACCTCACGTGACGGCCAGCATGCCTCGATCTCGGTCGGGGTGTGTCAAGAATCCCCTACAGTTTTTCTATATCATTTAGATTAAACATCTGTGTCTTTTTAAAATTTGATTAAAGTGCTTTGACCAATAACTATCTCAAGCTAAATTACATGTCATTATTATATCTTTTAAAATTAAAATAATTTTTGAATTTATCATTTTATCTGCATGATGCACTTTTCCTTATTTAGTGGAGATATTAATAATTAAACTATATTTTTTCTTCTTCCAGATATGTTTTTTTTTATCACAATTTCTTTTTTTGTTATGCAAACATTTAATATTATTTCTTTTTTCAAATGTTTTTTTTAATCAAATAGTTGGTGATCAACATAAAAGCTCCATGTAATTTTTTCAATTTTTTTGTGAAATTATATTTTTTTTGTTGTTTTTTTTAAAAGGATAGTTGTTTGACGAATTATTATTAGGTACAATACATTACGTATATATTATCTGCGGGTACGTTTGAAGTTACAAAAATTATTAATTGGTACGTTCATTTGCAATTTTGGTATGTTTGATTTGATATATATTGTTAATATTGGTACGTTTGATTTGATACATATTGTTAATATTGGTACATTATTTTTATTTTGATACGTTTTATTTTGTACATATTGTGTATTGGTACGTTTATATTATTCTCAATCCTTTTTTTCTCTTAACGTACTAAAAGAAAAACTTATTTCGGTACGTTTGATTTTGTGGGATTTAAAAATATTTTAAACTATTTTGGAAAGAAAATATCTTAAATTGTAGCATTATTATGAAAATAAATTGAATCTAACCAACTTTTTTTTTTTACAATTATCTCTAATGGATGAGAGTGTAATTAAAAGGCTAGATTATAGGAAATTTGTTACAATATAATGTGCATGTAGCACCAAATTATGATAAGAAAAAGTTTAATCAAATTACTAAAAGGCATGAATGTTTAATCTAAAAAATTCAAAAATGAGGCGCCTATATCAAAAGAGCCCTATTTGGCTCGACAAAAACACAATGAGCTGAATACCTTGACGGGATAAATGAACATAAAATCTCGAGTGCATTTATCAATTCTCTGAATAATCAATTAAGTTATAAACCTTTTATTTTTTAGAGTAATGTTAGGAAGACTAAATTTGAAGACAAAGTTTTGAAAATTAAAGGACATGGAAGTTGATGATTGATTTATTACTTAAACGTTGATAAACGTGTTTATTCCTATTGGTGACACATCATTTAATTTGTAAATTTAATTTTCCTAGCATTACTCTATTTTATAACATATCAAAGATTTTAAACTATCTAATTTGAGTAATGTCACGTAAACCGTAACATTCTTTCTCTAATTCTATTATTTTTTATTACGACACATACTCACTCACTAGTTAGTCCCCAAATTTGTAACAATATTTTTTTTTTTATAACAAACGATATTATAGGAAGGAGATGAGCTTAACCTCATAATGTGCTATCAATAATGTGGTTCAAACTCACTTTTGACGAGAATCGAATATAAAACTTTTCACTTACAAGTAAAGAAAATGTAAGAACATTATTGATGTTTGCATTTTACCGTTGTTAACTAGTTTAGGGGGACCCATGATGCATATTAATCTTGAGCTGTTTGGTTGGAATTAGTCAAAGAGGTCTTCGTATTAGGTTGCCGGTTGTAGTTTAAATGTAAGGCATGTCCCATCACATTTGATGCCCAATGCTGTCCGTACACGTACCACCGGTCCACCACCGTGCATCGCTGGTACGCTGGTACATGCAATTGACACCTTGTTTCACTAACCTAAGTCACTCTATGACGTGTTCTACGTTGATTGCCCTTATTATTTGCTCCACTCAAAGATTACGCTGTGTTACAGTCAATTGCTCGCACGTTTTTATTCTGTCAACGCGTGTAAATTTCATAGCTCATGCATTTTTACCTTGTTAATGCGTGTAAAGTTCACATTATATTAACAACGAAGAATCGCTTTATATTGGAAGAGATTCCAAACTCAAATCATCCTTCAAAAAATTTAACCTAATAAATGAATCAACACCAAATTGAATGGAATTTACCTTGCTATTTTATGACAAAGATATTTGCTCATTTTTAGCAAAGACAAAAGTTGAATGGCATTTCTCAAGTTATTGGGGGATTCCTATTTGGGCTATAGGAATAACTAATCAGCACCAAATGTTCCTCTAAATTGAAGAATTCTTCTATTTATGGTCCAGTGCATGCACCCTGCGAATTAAATCCTAGCCCTGCATTTTCTGCTGCCACACAAATATATCAAGAAAATCTAACAGCCTCTTCATAATATCTTCCCAACAAATTAACTCCCCCCGTCAATAACAGATGTGACTACAATACTTAGCGTTTTAAGTTCACGAAAATGACTATAGTATAAATTATGTTTTGTAAATCTCACCCGTTCATTCACTTTGCATTGAATTTAGCATGTTGTTGATTTTTTACTTAAGCGTTGATTAACGTGCTTATTTTATATTGGTGACACATCATTTGGTTTGCAAATTTGATTTAAAAATTTAGTCTCCTAGCATTAGTCTTCACGAAATTGTATATGTAACAATAGTGACTAGTGAGTCATCACAATTCATCAATTTGGTTGAGATTAAGGAATTAAATTTGGTGGTGTGATATGAGCTGCTTGAGACTCAGTTTTCATGACCATGACAGGCACATGCAGCATGCAGGAGTCTCATGTGCCATGCAATCATCCTTCATTTTTATGGTAGGGATTGCCAGAGCCATCGCATCAGGCCTAGTGATGTTAAATTAAATATGTATACCTACCACAAACATGCAGGTGGGCAAAAGTGAATGCCTCCAAAAGATTAGGATTAAAAGGAAGATCAATTATTTCAAAGATAGATGAAAGGTGAGTCACTCTCTTTTGTCATATATCCCAGCTACTTCCTTCATTTGTTTTGCGTTCTGTGTTGTTTCGCATGAAATCTTCCAATTACCAACATGGAAATTGGTTACCATTAGACTTGGTTTCTTAATGAATGTTATTGCACTTTCAAAAAATTTGTTACATTGGATGGATTTGAATACTGGACATGTTATATTCTAAATTATCACTCCACTTTTTATAAATTTGTAATCGAGTCAGATTCTGATTGGATCAGTTTTGATTCATTTTGGATCAATTTATAATCATATTCTATTCCAATTATAGGATCTGATTTGTCAATTAAGATCTGATTAGCATTGGAATCGGATGAGATTAGATCATTATGAAGATATAAATATCATTAGGAACTTCAATTTTTAATTATATTTTTCTATTTTTAAGTAAAAGTTTCATGTTGAATAATGGGAAAATAGGGTATAAGTGCATTTGTATTGCATAAAAAACTTAAACTACCATTACAGAAAAAAAATATAAATATTATGAAAAATAAATTTAGCAAAAAAATGTATATTGTAAAAATCAAATAATATGTATATTAATTCAAATCGGACCAGCCTCGATCTATATCCAAATCCATTTATAATTAAATTATCAAATTCATATCTTATTCGGATAATCGGATCGGAAGTCCGATCTATATCCTATTAATTACAAAAAATATGATCCATTGACAAGTCTGTTTTTCATCACTATTTACGCTAATCCAAGGGCTAATTGCACTTTAAATTTTATTACTGGACTTGGAAATTGTAGATGTGTATTTTTCGGTGGTTGCTTATGCTTTTACCTTAAAAAGTATTCCTTTCCACCTAGCAATTTTTAGAGTTCTCATTTTGAGTGCATTTTTGCTCAACCTTCTAAAGTGAAAGTAATGCTCACCCCTATTGATTGTTGTTAGATTAGGTTAAATTTCGAGATTCATGTCTTAAATCAGTTAAACCAAACTAATCTACTAATAGGTAATGAGCAAAGTTGCACTCTCTCATTTTGACCAATGGATATGCTCAGTTGTCGCTAGTTGATACCTCACCAATTTCCACGCCTCCCCTATTCTGTATCTCTTTCTGTGATCTGAGATCGATAAATTGAGATATAGATTTGTTGTCGATTTAGAGAGAGAGAGATAGAGAAATAATGATGTCATTAGTATATTACGGTCTAGTGATCTTTCATTAGTAAGTGAGATGTCTTAGGTTCGAATCTCATGAATTGCAAGTTTAATAACAATTTGTTTCCTCATTCCCTTAGTGCAAATATAAAAAAAGTGAAAATGAAAACTCTTGTTTGGGCCCATATGTGATACCTTGTACGTGACATGACCATCATCTAAATTGTGTCATAATTACCCAAGTCAACCATGGTATTACAAAAACACATTATAACCATTCGACTAATTCGTTTGGGTTGATGCGATTTGACTTCCCATACCTTTCATCTGACCATATCAATCCCCAAACTTTCTTTCACACATCCATTCACTCATTATGTTCACACCCACATCACCCATCTCAACGTTCATCTAACGCATATTCTAAAGTCCTTGCACAAAAGGGAAGGAGAACCTACGACTAAGACAAGTTTCTTTCTCGGGCCAAAATCGCATTTGAAAAGATCATTAAAAGCGCAACCAAAATCTCCAAAAACTTCTCTTTACTCACTTGGTCTTAGGTCGCGAGTTGGCATGCTTGCATTCAATCAAAAGGACCAAGAGATCCCAAAATTCTTGGCTTGTGTCCGAGACCAATTTTGAGAGTTGTTGGGCAGGTGAAGGGATATTTCCGGTACAAATAGAAGCTTTTGTTTTGATTTTTTTTTTGTTAGAATAAGATGTTATTGTTGCAGTCCTATTAGATTAGGAATGTGATTGTGTAAATCCTAGTAGATCTAGGAATATCTCTTATATTCCTATTAGGAGTTGATTACTTACTAAGAGTTGTAATCCTAAAAGAGTAAGGATTTTACTTATCCTACTACTATAAATAAAGGCATAATGGGGTGGAATAGCACACACCTCAATTACACATCTCTCTCTCTTTCTCTCTACTATTGCCGCACCTCTCTTTCTAAGGCCTCCATAATTGTTCAGTAAATTATGCCTACAACAGTTATATTCAAACCGTTGTGTTTTTGGGTATTATTAGGACAAATTGAATTCGAATGATTAAATATGCAACAGAAAATGATAAATAAACATACAATATTTTATTCCATTTACATATTTGATTGGTTATATATTGATAATGCAATAAATAAAGATGAAGAAGATAGTTACTGTAACGACCCGTTCCCAATTTTACGGTTTATATAATTTTAATATGTGAATTTACGAAAATGCCCTTCAAGGCAAAGTGTTGACTTTTGTTGACTGCCGTGTCGCGTCACGTAAGACTCGTTTTCTTGGCATATCCTCGTAGCACTCATCGCTACTAACGTGTGGGCATAAACAAAACACAATTTGGAATTATAACGAAAAAGTTATTAACGAACGAAGTTAGGGACTAAATGGTCAATTAATTATTTCTAGAAGGCTCCAGATTTTAGAGCAAAATCTGATTGAGCCACGTGTGTGGCTCAGATTAAAGGAAAGAAAAGTGGGCGGTGGAGATGAAAGATAAAGGAAAGATAAGGGAGGGAAGTCGACCAATGAGGGAGAGAGAAGAAAGGAAGTGACCAATGAGAGACAAGAAGAAGAAGAAAAACGAGAGAAGGGGAAAAGGAGAGGAACCACCGAATTCCCCTTAACCCGTGTGACTCAACCCGATTCTACATGCACCCGACACCGGTTCCGGCGTTTTCCTAGTGAATTGGCCGTCTCCACCACCTAGAATCAACTCTAGGACTCTTTTCTTCAAGCTCCACCCCAAAACCGACGGTTTTTTGTCTTAATCTTGTGGGGATGGCGCCAGTGGCATCGTGGTGTTCATGGTGGCAATCTGCCCATTTTTGAAGTAAATTTCCTTGATCTCTACCACCATTACCTTTCCCTTGAACCCAGAAACAAACCCCAACCAACCATGGGGGCATCGGTGTTCGATTGAGGTCGAATCGAAGTGCACCCAAATCTAGGGTTCTGACGGGTTTTGGTGAAATTGGGGCCTTTCCGGCCAAATTGGACTTGCCCACGGGTATGAAACTTGCTCTACTCACTGAGATCTTCATTTTTGTGAAGTATGGTAATTTTTAGAAATAATTGAATTTTCTGGCGAGTCGGGGCAGCCGACCGCCACTTGCTACGGCACGTGGCTAGTGGGCCGCTGATGTTATTTTATGCTGAATTGATATCTTGACCTCAGATTTGATATCCGTATGATGTGATTTGATTATTGTGAACCTAGTTTGATGAAGGTACATCACTTGAATATTATATGAATCGACGATCCGACCGTTGGATGGTCACCAAACTTTAATACGTAATAGTACATAATTTATGAGGATCATAGGAACTGACGGATCGAGAACCTAATATATGGATCTTCCTGAATTGGATTTTTAAGTTTGTAAAATAAAACGTCGACCGCCACTTAATTTTAGCAATTGGCGGAGATCCGACCGTCGGATCATTCTGAAACTTTAGGATGTTGTTCTAGAAGCATAATGTGGATCTTTGCAAATTATGGATCGGAAATATGAGATGCGGATCTTTTGGATTGAATCACGTAGGGTTGTGGACCCTACCGTCGGTCTTTCGACGGTTAACTTTTGGTCAATGGGTCTCAAATCATTTTAGAACGTCTTTGGGGGGATGTGTTTATGTAAGTTACGTGTTCTATCGATAAGAATTCTGAGACGTGATTTGATAATTGTTCTAGGCGCCGATCGTTCGTGACTCCTTGATATTCGTGTTAGGGAGTTGAGCGTGGACTCCAGGTGAGTGGGTTTTCTTCATTTTTATAATATATATATATATATATATATATATATATATATATATATATATATATGCTTTACTTTCCAGAAACGTTTTTATATGAACTATGCTTTGAATGCCATGTCGTGAATGAATTATATTTTTAGTACTTCATTACTATTGTTATGCATTATATGGAATGATGTTGCGGATGCTAAGGTAATCTTCATGTGAGTTAGTATGTGAAGGATTGGTTACATTACATTGTTATTGTGACATCCCATTCCTGATTTTACAATTTTATAAATTTTTATAGTGTGAAATGTTGAAAATGCCCTTCGAGGCAAGTGCGTTGACCTTGGTTTACCGTTATTTCGTGAAGCGTATAAATTATTTTTGTAAAGGTTATCCCTACTATTTTATATAAACATGTTTATTTTTATATTTGTGTTACTATTTTTATTATTATTTCATTTTTATTTTAAGTTGGAAAAAGAAAAAGAAGAAAAGAGGAGACGGATTGGGCAAAACTGCCCAACCAAAGGGAGAGAGAAGGGCTCCGGGAGAGAAGAGAGAGAGAGAATGGGACGAATGGGGAGAGGAGAGAGGAAGGAGTGACCAACCAGAGAACGGGGAAATGTGAGAAATGAGGGAGGGTGAGAAACGCCCAACCCGTGTGTGACCCGCGCCGAGTATGAGACCCGATGGTGCACCTGTCATTTTCTAGCATTTTTTCGGTGAGCTGAGCTTCATCACCACCTGGAAATCAATCATCATCATCTCATCTTCATCTTGCATCCAAGATTGGTGGTGTTTTGGCTTGGGTAGCGTAGAACGGAACCGATGGTTCCGAGGGTGAACGACGACGGATCCACCATTTCTGCAACTAATTCCCTCGATTACCATCATCATTAGATTCCCCTTGAGGTTAGGAGCAAAGCCCAATCGACATTTGGGGCGGCGGAACAACGGAATAGACGAATTGATGAACACCCAAACCTAGGGTTTCCGATAGGTTTCAATGAAATTGAGGTGTATCTAGGCCAAATTGGCCTTGGTCACAGGTATGAAAGTTGTTCTACTCATTAAGATATTCATTTCTACAAAATTTGGTAATTTTTGGAGTTAGTTGGATTTTCTGGCGAGTCGGGGCGGCCGACCGCCATCCACGGCGGTGCGTGCGGTGGCGAGTGATGCCGCACTCCCTTATCTCGAGTTGATTCTTGCCTTGTTGGTTATGCTGACGCAGGATACTTATCTGATCCGCACAAGGCCGGTTCTCAAACGGGTTATGTCTTTACCGTTGGAGGCACCGCAATCTCTTAGAGGTCAACTAAACAGACCTTAGTTGCCACTTCGTCTAACCATGCCAAAATTCTCACCTTATAAGAAGCAACTAGGGAATGCTTCTAGTTGAGAGCAGTTGTGAGTCATATTTAAAGCTCTTGCGATCTTTACCCTGCCGTTGACGTCCCAACAACGATCTATGAAGACAAAGCAGCATGCGTCGAACAGCTCAAGAAGGGTTACATCAAAGGAGACAACATCAAGCATATTGCATGTAAGTTATTCTTCCCATATCAACAGTAAGAGCATCAGAAGATTGAAGTCACACAAATCCGTTCACAAGACAATTTGGTCAACCTCTTCACCAAATCATTACCAAAGGCAACGTAACGTTTCAGAAACTTGTTCAAGGAATATGTATGAGTAAACTTTTTGAGTTGTAACAATGTTAGTTCTTTTTGGAATTATGTCGAACGCAGGGGGAATATCATGAAGTATACTTGTTTGATCTTAATGTACTTTTTTTTCCCAATGATTAGAAGCATTTTTCCCACTGGGTTTTTGCTACCTAACGAGGCTTTGACGAGGCACCCACCTTGGGTTGATTATATCCCTGATGACGTCCCGTAGACGTTTCATTTGACTTTGCATTTGTCACGCATTTTTCCTTAGACTATGGATTTTGTCCCTACTCAGGTTTTACCATAGCCGTTGGCTTTTTTTTGTGAGACTTAGTTCCATATGCAAGTTCCTACTTTACATTAAAACTAGCGTGTTCCCAGAATCAGTGCCGACGAGTCGACTTCCTCAACTCTACATGATGTCGAATCTACTTGAGTATTTACACACTCAAGGGGGAGAGTGTTATAAACTTTGTATTTAAGTGTGATTGTGTAAATCCTAGCTTAGATTTGATACTAATTATTCTTCCATATTAGGACTTGTATTCCTTAGAGGAGAAAGATTCTTCACCCCCTTAGTATTATAAATAAAGGCGCTGCGTATGGGGGAATAACACATCCACTACACAACCATACAAACACATCTCTCTCTATTATCTCTCTATGCCGCCGACCTTCTCTCCCTTGTCAGATTAAAATAAGCCACAACAGTAATTAATTAATTTTTGATTCATTTAAATTTTTTTGGTGGGGTCATAGGCTTGTCACATCACTTGAAGATAGTAAAGTGAAAATGATTTATTATTCATTTTAAGGAAAAAAACTTTGCAATGTCATATGAACTTGTATGCATTTTTCAATTTGTCATATAAACTAAAATTTTAAGAAATTTGTCATACCA
The DNA here is from genome assembly GCA_036320875.1 of Cotoneaster glaucophyllus. Taxonomy (NCBI): domain Eukaryota; kingdom Viridiplantae; phylum Streptophyta; class Magnoliopsida; order Rosales; family Rosaceae; genus Cotoneaster; species Cotoneaster glaucophyllus. Next base: position 28,133 of record JAVVNS010000039.1, read on the forward strand.
ACTTTTTGAAATCATTAATTTGTCATCTCTCCCTAACTCCGTTAAGTTTTCTATTCAATACAAGTCATGTGCCTCGCACATGACTTGTGTTTAGGGTTATTTCAGTCATTTTAATACCTTACTTCCCTTTTATTAAGTTGCATTCGACAAAAACTGTAGGGTTTCTCTGGCAATGGAACAATATTTTTTTATATGATAGTAATGAAATGATCATGCAATGCACTCTCTTTTGGTTATTCCAAATATGTAATGTTACACAAGTGGGAGTTTGCATTTTAGCATGTCATGAAGACATAATTTCATACGGGCTCTATAAATGAGAAACAGGTTGACATTTTGTGCCATGAATAGAGTTGTAGATGAATATGCGCTAAATAAAAAAAAAAAAAAAGTGTCTGTACTAAAGAAAAGTAAACACACTTGTGAAAAGATGTTAAAATGACCTAAATAACCCCGAACATATATTGGATGAAAAACTTAACGAAGTTAGAGTGAGATGACAAATTGCTTAAAATTTTAGTTTATATGACAAATTGAAAATATAAACAAGTTCATATGACATTTCAAAAATATTTCCTTATTTTAATTCTGGTTCCAAATTAGTGTAAGTCATAGTATGTAGTATGCAAAGGTGCTATTATTTCAAATTATTGTATATTTTTATTATTATTAGGTTTTAGTATTACATAGGGAAGTGCTATTCAACCACTTATTTTTATTTGTCATTCATCTATTTAATTTTCGACTGTCAAAAATGAATCGAAAAAGATCTATGACTAAAAGTTAATAAGACTGTTGAATAACACTAGCATATAATATAGAGGTGTAAATTATAATTTAGGAAAACAAATGGATATGCTAATTTGCTATTACCACTTGAAAACCATATAACCAGTTCCGAAGTCTCAAATTCTCAGTTGAGCTTCCAATTCCATGGCGTTTTGGCGCCTCATCCTTTCCAAAACCCTAAACCCTAAACCCTCACCTCACCTCCCAAGCCTTAACCACTCGCAGCCCTCACTCCTCCTCCGCCAAACCTCGCCGTTCTCCACCTCCTTCCTCATCACCAAAACCCCCAAAAAATTCAGAAAAAAACGCAAGAAGGACGAAAGCCCTCGGACCAAGCTCGTCCAGACCCAACCCAACCTCATCCCCAAATTCGAACACATCGTCGAGCGCGACGCCTACTTCCGATTCCTCACCAAATCCAAAGACTTCCTCTTCAAGCAGCCCCACCGCGTCCTCCGCCTCGACGACGCCGGCAAGCTCTACCGCGAACTCGGCTTCCCTCGGGGCCGAAAAGTCGCCCGCTCCCTCCAGCGCCACCCCCTCATCTTCCAGACCTACCTCCACGATGACAATAAAATGTGGATCGGCTTCACCGACTTCATGGAAGCTCTGCTCGAAGAGGAGCGAGTCATAATCGACTCAATGGAGTTGGACCGAGTCAACAAGGTTCGTAAATTGCTCATGATGTCCGCCAACAAGCGTATCCCTCTGAGTAAAATCTACCATTGCAGGTCGATTTTCGGAATTCCTGAAGATTTTAGGGACAGGGTTTCGAAATACCCTAATTTTTTCAGGATTGTGGTGGAGGAGGATGGGAAGAGAGTGCTTGAACTGGTGAATTGGGATCCGTTGATGGCGGTGAGCGCGTTGGAGAGGGAGTTCATGGTGGATGAGGAGAGAGTGAAGAGGGCTTTTCGGTTTCCAGTGAAGCATGGGAAGGATTTGGGTCTGGAGATAGAGGATGAGAGGAAACTGAACATGTTGAACTCACTTCCGCTGGTTTCGCCATATTCGGATGGATCAAGATTGGACCTTTGGACTCTGGAAGCCGAGAAGTACAGGGTAGGAGTGTTGCATGAGTTTTTGAGCTTGACATTGGAGAAGAGGGCTTCCATACACCATGTTGTGGAGTTCAAGGAGGAGTTTAGCTTGACTAAGCATACTTATCAGATGCTTTTGAAGCAGCCCAGAACGTTTTATCTTGCTGGGACGGAGATGAATTGGGTTGTTTTTCTGAAAGATGCTTATGACCTAGATGGGGTTTTGATTGAGAAGGATCCCCAGGTGGTGTTCAATGAGAAGTTGTATAAGCATGCTGATATGAAGGAAATGGGATAGGGCTGTGTTGATCAATGAAATGATAAAGAGGTTTAGGAAAAACTTGAGTTATTTTCTTGAGCTTCAAGGAAAATTGGGCTACAATGAAATCGGCAATGCATCATAGATAGCTTGGCCAGCCTTCCTTGATAGGACTGTATCTTTAGGTTTTTGAAGTCATAAGAGAAATCATGTGATGTAACCTTGGGGCACTATGTGGAAATTTGGATTATTTATCCCCATTGATAATCCATATATTGGTATCCTTGGCAGATGGTGTTTTAGCGCAGTGGCGGAAAACAATAATGCCTATGCAATCCAGTGTGGGTTTGATCCCCAACGATCTCCCTCCCACCTAACATTTAGCAATTTAACCACTCACACTATAAGAAAAACAAATGTATATTGGTATTCTTGTGATGAAGCTGTGTGAAAATTATGCCTCTGAGCTTTGAGTTGCAGCAGGAATTTTTGTGTCTTGTTGATCAACTGGAGCTAGAGTTTAAGTAATTAATGTTCATGCGAAAAGCTCAATCGGGAATTATGTGAACTGGGGCATTCGGGTACTGCTGCAGAAGAAGGATATACTTCAAGAACCGACATTTATGCCATAATTTCTTGGCTACTAGATTTCAGGTACTAAATGACTTGTGAGCAAGAGCTCCAAAGTTCTGTAGTGATCTTTTGAGCTTCAACTTTGAAAGATAAGAAGTTCTCCTTTGTTTATAACTTTGTATACAAGATGCCGTATGTTCTTGAAAAATCTATACGGTGTCCCAATTTTCTTTTAAGATCAACCACTGATTGGCAGTTGGAATCTTTTGGTACAATGTTCATGTCAACAGGTTTTTGTATCCCTTCAGAGCTTGAAGAGACACTGAAAACAACAGAGCTAAGAGGGACTTTGTCATGGATGCCAGTCTCAGGTAATTGGGGTATTGTTGTGTTTATGAATTATCCGAGTGTCTCCAACTGATACGTCAAATTATTACGCGTTTATGATTTGTTTCAAATCGAGCAGTCAAATCCTACATGGATTTCAAATAAAGATTTGAAATGTCAGAAGATTACGCCGAAGATTTGTTTTGGTTTGCAAGCATTATGATCATGATGTTTTCCAGCAATTCTTTTCCACTTCAAATTTGGGTTCAATTATTTTTCTTTAGTGGGACATCTCCCAACTGTTAGTCTGAGCTGTCTCTCATCTATGTGCCAAGCTTTGTGAATGTTCTTCAACCATTAGTCTGAGCTGTCTCTCGATTACGGCCTTGTTTGGTTGGTCGGAATGTAAGAGTGGGACTAAGAATTCAATTCGTTTCCTTGTCTATCCCGGAACAATTGATGAATTGATGAATAAGAGAGTAGGACACATTTTTTTTCTTATTCTGTTTAGTTTTGAAAACAGAGGATAGGACACAAACCTCCCCCTAAACTTGTCGTTTGGGATTTTCCCGACTTGCTTGCATCATATAAGTTTGAAAATTCTTTTCGGTGCTGCTTGGTACGTTGTCAATAATATCAAATATGAACAACGTATGAATCGACAATGTACCAGCTACCAGGTATGCGAGATTGGCATCCGCTACCGAATAATCATTTTCCAAATTTTTGTAGCTGCTTTGGATGTATCACGTAGGAGGTTTAGGTTGCTGCATCTGTGTTGGTTTCAAATATAGCCTGGGAACGTATCTGATCTCATGCTAAAGGAGATTCGGAAATTGGGGCAAAAATACAGCCTGCATATATTAACCGATGGAAAATTGAAACATGAAAACCACCGCGTCCTTTGGCCCTACAGACACTGAAGAAACACTGAAGACATCAGACAAGGGACGCACACACGCCTCGAAATTTTTATCTCAAAACTTTTTTGAGTCCCCTAACTTTGAAGAATCATCTATACAACACTTGCTCTTCGTCTTGCGTATGTTTCCCTATACAACACTTGCACCTCTCTTGTGCTCGTGGGTAGGAAATGATGAGCATTTCTTCGATGGCAAGGCATGAGTTTTTTTAAACGATGCACTTCTCTGGCTAAGCTTCTTGCTGGCTTTTCTTCTAGGGTTCCACCCTTTGTTTCCAAGTGCAGCTTTGGCTACGCTGTCGGTGAGTACCTCCCTTGCTCTTTGTGGCTTGATGGACTGCTTGTTCAGGTACACTAGCTTTGGGAGGAGACTGCAAACTGTCTTGCGTAGCTGCTCGTCGCCGATGTTGGTCTGGATTGTATTCCCTAATAGGTTTAGAGCCTGCAGTGAGTTGTAGTTAGCCACCAGCTGGCCCAGTGCCTTTGTTGTTGTGATCTTGTTGAAGCTCAAGTCCAGAACTGTCAGCTTCAGTAGCCTGTGCAGCCCCTCTACATCGCTGATCTTGTTCCCGGAAAGATAGAGCTCCTTCAATACATTACAGCTCGATAATCCTGGCACCATGAAAATCCACCGAGTCAGTGACCATTCGGAATGATACACTAGGGAAAAGCTTGTGTTCTGATATCAATTAGATGGTTGAAAACTTACCACGTCCGATTCTAGATATTCGGTTGTAACTGAGATCAAGTACTCGCAATCGGGTTAAGTCCCTTAATCCTTCAATGGCGCTGAGCTTGTTTTTGGACAAGTTGAGCGTGTGAAGACTCTTCGGCAGCAACCCGGGAGTAATGTGGGCTGCAAAAATAGGACAAACAGCCAAGCAACTTAGTTAGCTGTAAAAACTAGTGTGTTTTGAGTATTAACTCTTACAGTTTATTTCTTTTCCGCAGAAAGCATACCTATGAAGTTGTTCGACAAGTTGACAGATCGAAGACTGCAGAAGCATGAAATGTTGGGGATGGCTTTCATGCCCATACCAGATATGTGAGCCACTGTTGAGGAATAATTTAGAGACTGGATCAAAGTATTAGCATGTAAGGTATCCTCTTCAAGGCCTTGGCTGAAGTAAGTGGCGCTTTTCGATCTAGCAGTCGCAGGAGTCACAGGAGACTTTGGAGTCTCAGGAGTGGGGGTTGTCCGTGGGGAGAGGATTCCCTCATTGTCATCTTCATTCTTTTCAACGGAGGTTTGTATTCTGAGATCTTTCACCCAGTCTTGCACTCTTGAAGATGACGAGGCTTCTGTCGAGAAAGCAACCCATTGGTTCTGAGGCCATAAGGCCGACGCACCAATGTGAAAACCATCCCAGCTCTTGTTTTCATCTACAATGTTCTTCCCCTTGTCCAACAATTCTCCAGTATATAATAGTGGTGATTCCGTCTTGCCAAACTGCATAGCTCGATTTGGTTCGAATGTGTCTGAAGAGTACCCTCCTTGCTTGTTCGCTGAAACGGGACCAAGAGTATTTGGTTTTGCATCCCGTGTTCTGTGCAGGTTCCTGTGGCTCCAAAGGAACAACTTCCACCACAATTTTCGACTTCGAGAAGGCAGAACTTGGCTTGAAGAATGCTTCTTCAGCATCACTTTATCAGCACTGTAGTGGCTTGACACAGAACCAGGGCTGCCTGGATCAACATCCTTCCTCACACTATCAGGTATTTCCTGCAGTTCTTCGAGAGACAGAGACTTCGAAGCAGGCATCTTAGAGGACATCTTTTTAACCACTTTCTTATGAGTCTCCAAATTAGAGCATGATCTGGTAAGCTTTGGTGATGCCCAAAACTCTGCCGTACCAACCCCGGGATCACTTAGATGCCCGCTTTGAACCCCTCGAGAGCTCGAATCAGGTTCGGATAAATCCAACTTCCTTGATGGGGTCACGTCACCTGAATTGGCTTCAATGGGTTGCAGATCAGAGTGATCATTAGAGGAGCTTCTCTTGGCTGAGGGGCTCTCTTTGTGCTCGTATTCCCCTTCACAAGCCGGTGCTTCTGCTGCTTCAACGCACCTGATAGGACTTTTCGGGCTCCTTGTATTGCCACTAGGAGGGGAAGAGTACTTCTTCTCAACACCGTAAGGTATTAGGACTCCGAAAGTTGCCGGTTTCGATTTCCCATCAATCTCCAACGGTTTCAGAGGTTGCTGTTGAAGCCTGACTTGCAGGGTTCTAATTGCCTTGTCCACTTCACCACTTCTTGTAGATTCATTATCTCCCTAAAACCGAACACAAATGTGATCGAAAATCAGCGGATCATCACAATTCGCAAATCGAACACATCACGTTATGAGAAATAAACCGAAAAGATTGAGATTCTCACCTTAACCTTCTTCCTCCTAGCAATTAAAGAAAAGCAACTGAATTTTGCCATTTTCGATATGAAAAAATTCCGAATCCTCAAAAATAGACCGAAACCCGAATCCTCAAAAAGTATGTGGATTTTCCTGCTGCTTTCTTCAAAATTGATCTCACATTCCAGTTCCGCTGAGGCTGTACATACAGGTGATGTTTGGATCAAGGATTAACCATAATCAACGGGAAGCCACCAGACCGGCGACCGAGACCACCCGAAACAGGGTTGAGAACCAGAGACCTGATCACCAACGCCTGCCCCGGCTCGAGAAAAATTGCCCGATTCGACGGCCAGAGTTGAATCTGATGCAGCTTCTCTGTGGAAGCTTTGAGATTATAATGTGTTCGCTCAGAAACCTCCTCTGTCACACAAAACAACAAAAGACGAATCGAACAAATTAGACACAACTCCAAAACAATTTCCAAAACCGACACGAACCCACATCAGAAACAATCTCACATCCCCAGAATACTACCCAAGACATGAACTTTATTGCAGAAAACAACGAACACCACGTGAAGATCGATCCGTATCCTGTACGGACACTAGTATTCGTGGCAGAATAAATATATCAATCCGTGGCCATTGAGAATTTTGTTTTTTGTTTACCTGCCAGATTGATTTGCTTTGTTCCCCACCACCAAAGCAAAACTTTTATGCTTTTTCAAGCCTTGTCGGTTGTGATCACATCGCCAACATCAGAGAGATAGGGTGGCGGTGGTGGAGCGGCGCATCCACGCTCCACGCACCCCACTCAAGAGTTTGACTCTCCTTCTCTCCGCTAGAGCCTTCGAGGCCTTAACCCCTTGTTTGGAATGGGAAGAAAGAAATCGCCTCAGCCTCCTTCGAACCCGAAAAAAAGGATTTAGGTTTTAAGGAGGCCAAAGAAAGAGATGCTGGTTTGGGGTTTGTGGTTTGTGGTTTTCAGGTTGTGAACTAGTTAAAGCCACAGGATGGAGAGGAGAACAATAAAAATAGGGAGAAGAAAAGGACGTACGTACGCGCATGGTACACGGTACTATCTGTAACATGTCACCCCGCCAATATAATATAGGGGCCAAGAATAGACCTACCATGAATAAAACAATTTACTATATTATAGATTTTAATGATGAAATTACCAATTTTCACATAATAAAAGAGTTCCTTGTTTTCACGTCTTAAATTTTGATGTGGCCTTATCAAACAAAAAGAAGAATAAACCGACTACACATTAGGATTCTTATAAAAACCTAAATACAAAACGAATAAGAAAGTAATCCTAAATCTTAGAAGATTAGCAAAGCAAATCCTAAATCTATTATAAAGTAAGAAAGGAGTCATAATCCTTATTTAATTTCGAAATCCTAATAAAAATAATATCAAAAACATCATAACATGAAAATAAACTAAAATGCTAATTATATTAATTTTTCCAACAGTTTTATAAATTAGAATTGTCACAGCCCATCCAGAATTTATTTTATCGACGGATATGAAATGACGAGATTGCCCTTGTACGTTATTTGTTTCGTTGAAGTTTGGAACCTTAGTTAATTTTGAACCATTTTTGGGTTGGTTAGGTTAAGAAAATGGTGTGTTGGATGTGTGAGGACCACACATCACAAACAACACTCTCTCTCTCTTCTCTCCCGTGCTCTCTCTCTCCCATACTCTCGGATCTCCCTCTCCCTCTCTCTCTCATGTTGTACGGACAGACCCAAACCAGCCCAAAAGTTTACAGATCGAAGCAGGGGAGAGTAGCATTCCACTCCCCAGGTTCCCACGAGCTTGACCATACCAGTTTCGAGCCACGAAACCCTCGAAAACCCTAACTCGGAAGTGGACCGTGGTGTACAGTACACCCAATATGTTGGAGCAAGTTTCACAACGTTCTAAGTCCCAAAAGGTAACCTCCTAGCTCCCTAGTTCATTTTGGCATAGTTTAGAATGGTTTTGGACGTCGGAAAACGATGAAAAACGGACCTCCGACTTGGGTACTATTCATCAACTTTTAAACCATTGAGTTTTTGTGAATTCTAGGATCACAGCAAGCTCAAGAAAGTCCTCACGATGCTCGGAGTGCATCGTTTGTAGGAATTGGCGCACGGGAAGCTCAGATAACGGGAGTTGCAGGTTTTGGTCGGAATTCGAGGTAATTTCCGACGTGATTGCTTACGTTTTTGGACTTAAAACCTATGTAACGTGATAGTAGAGGTCCTAAGCTTCATTTTGACGTTTATTTCATGCGATTTGGTTAAGAAATGAGAGAGAACAAGAACTTAGAAAATTGCCCAGTTTTCCGGCGCCGGTGACACTGTTCCGGCATCTGGAGGTAGGAGATGACGCGCGTGGGGGCGCGTAGGTCCGTGCCCTCCTCGGCGCGTGAGGGCGCGTGAGCCATTAGAAAATTTTTCTAAAAATACCACAAAAATCCTGAGGTTGTGTAGATCATTTTAGTATATTCACACACCTCATTTGACCAATGTATGAGAAGTTATTGGCTAGTTTGGTCAATTGAACCTAAGTTCGTTTGTACGCGAATAGGTGAAAATATGAATTGACGATCCGACCGTTGGATCGTCACCAAACTTTGGTACATGGTAGAACGTATTATTTGAAGAATGTAGGAACTTACGGATTGGAAATCCGTCGTACGGATCTTCTTGAATTGAGTTTGTAAGTTTATTAAATAAAATGTGAACTGCCACTTAGTTTTGGAAATTGGCGGAGATCCGACCGTTGGATCGTAACAAAATTTTAGTATGCTGCTCTAGGAGCATAATGTACATCTTGGGAAGTTACGGATCGAAGATCGGAGTTACGGATCTTCCGGATCAAGTATGTGGGGTTGTGGACCCTACCGTCGATAACTATCGACGGTTAACTTTTGATTAAGGGTCTTAAATGACTCTAGAACATCCTTGAGGAGATGTTTTTACGTGAGTTACGGATTCTATGGTTAAGAGTTCTAAGTTGTAGTTTGATAATTGTTTTAGGCGCCGAACGTTTTGGGACGCCTCAATGGTTACGTTGGGGAGCCGTAGCGCGGACTCCAGGTGAGTGGGCTTTTGTTTTCAGTATATATGTATATATGAAAGTGGTTTTCCCAGAAACTTAATTAAACTTTTATGCCATTTGAAATGCCATGCAAAATATACTCATTATTCATGCATATGTTATATGATTGGTAAGTGATATGGTAAGACGCCGAGGCCGTCAGGTAAGGCAGGTGAGTATGACGATTATGATATATTGAGGAGATGTGATATATGATGAGATTATGCACCAGGTGTTAGTGCCGGCCGAGAGTGGCCTAGCTTTCACGTGATTGTTCACCTAATTGCACCACACGCTCACTTGGATCCAAGATAGATGCCAGCCTGTCGTACAGACCACCTTAAGTGGTTCCGACTCGGAGGTGACACATGTTGTACACATAGCTTTCACGTGAATGTCGCACTGAGCGTTCTTATACACCTAGCCTGTCGTACAGACCACTATAGGTGGTTCCGACTTGAGTGCACTTATATATAGATGGGATATTGATGAGTTGATGGATATTGCGTATGATATAACTCACTTGCATCATTGATTTCATTTGGAGTTATTTGGCATGGCAAACTTACTTCAAAGCTTACTTTGAAACTGTTTTGAGATGTGTTGAGACTATATTGGCATAAAACTTGATTTAGATTGAGATTTGAGATATTGGCATATCGTGGTTCACTCTGGTGACCATGAGTTGTGATATATATACATATGCTATTTTCTGGGACATATTATACAGGTTTTACGGCGAGGGGATAGAAATGATATTTGAAAGAGTTTTGTAAAACCTTTATTTTTGCCCACTCACGCGTTTTGTTTTGCGCCCCTCCAGGTATTAGCTAGCAGTGTCGGTGGCACCCGAGGCAGCAGCAGTGATTCTGACAGACCTTCACTCATGTAGGATCCCTGTTAGGATGTCTTGTATAATTATTCTTTAGGTTCGACTGCACCTAGACTTCATGCTCTAAATGTGTTAACACTTCTAGTTTTCGATTTTTGTTTATTCGTATTTCTCATCATTTCAAACGCTTCCGCACTGTGCATATGGCTACGTCACCTCACGTGACGGCCAGCATGCCTCGATCTCGGTCGGGGTGTGTCAAGAATCCCCTACAGTTTTTCTATATCATTTAGATTAAACATCTGTGTCTTTTTAAAATTTGATTAAAGTGCTTTGACCAATAACTATCTCAAGCTAAATTACATGTCATTATTATATCTTTTAAAATTAAAATAATTTTTGAATTTATCATTTTATCTGCATGATGCACTTTTCCTTATTTAGTGAAGATATTAATAATTAAACTATATTTTTTCTTCTTCCAGATATGTTTTTTTTATCACAATTTCTTTTTTTGTTATGCAAACATTTAATATTATTTCTTTTTTCAAATGTTTTTTTTAATCAAATAGTTGGTGATCAACATAAAAGCTCCATGTAATTTTTTCAATTTTTTTGTGAAATTATATTTTTTTTGTTGTTTTTTTTAAAAGGATAGTTGTTTGACGAATTATTATTAGGTACAATACATTACGTATATATTATCTGCGGGTACGTTTGAAGTTACAAAAATTATTAATTGGTACGTTCATTTGCAATTTTGGTATGTTTGATTTGATATATATTGTTAATATTGGTACGTTTGATTTGATACATATTGTTAATATTGGTACATTATTTTTATTTTGATACGTTTTATTTTGTACATATTGTGTATTGGTACGTTTATATTATTCTCAATCCTTTTTTTCTCTTAACGTACTAAAAGAAAAACTTATTTCGGTACGTTTGATTTTGTGGGATTTAAAAATATTTTAAACTATTTTGGAAAGAAAATATCTTAAATTGTAGCATTATTATGAAAATAAATTGAATCTAACCAACTTTTTTTTTTTACAATTATCTCTAATGGATGAGAGTGTAATTAAAAGGCTAGATTATAGGAAATTTGTTACAATATAATGTGCATGTAGCACCAAATTATGATAAAAAAAAGTTTAATCAAATTACTAAAAGGCATGAATGTTTAATCTAAAAAATTCAAAAATGAGGCGCCTATATCAAAAGAGCCCTATTTGGCTCGACAAAAACACAATGAGCTGAATACCTTGACGGGATAAATGAACATAAAATCTCGAGTGCATTTATCAATTCTCTGAATAATCAATTAAGTTATAAACCTTTTATTTTTTAGAGTAATGTTAGGAAGACTAAATTTGAAGACAAAGTTTTGAAAATTAAAGGACATGGAAGTTGATGATTGATTTATATTTGTAAATTTAATTTTCCTAGCATTACTCTATTTTATAACATATCAAAGATTTTAAACTATCTAATTTGAGTAATGTCACGTAAACCGTAACATTCTTTCTCTAATTCTATTATTTTTTATTACGACACATACTCACTCACTAGTTAGTCCCCAAATTTGTAACAATATTTTTTTTTTTATAACAAACGATATTATAGGAAGGAGATGAGCTTAACCTCATAATGTGCTATCAATAATGTGGTTCAAACTCACTTTTGACGAGAATCGAATATAAAACTTTTCACTTACAAGTAAAGAAAATGTAAGAACATTATTGATGTTTGCATTTTACCGTTGTTAACTAGTTTAGGGGGACCCATGATGCATATTAATCTTGAGCTGTTTGGTTGGAATTAGTCAAAGAGGTCTTCGTATTAGGTTGCCGGTTGTAGTTTAAATGTAAGGCATGTCCCATCACATTTGATGCCCAATGCTGTCCGTACACGTACCACCGGTCCACCACCGTGCATCGCTGGTACGCTGGTACATGCAATTGACACCTTGTTTCACTAACCTAAGTCACTCTATGACGTGTTCTACGTTGATTGCCCTTATTATTTGCTCCACTCAAAGATTACGCTGTGTTACAGTCAATTGCTCGCACGTTTTTATTCTGTCAACGCGTGTAAATTTCATAGCTCATGCATTTTTACCTTGTTAATGCGTGTAAAGTTCACATTATATTAACAACGAAGAATCGCTTTATATTGGAAGAGATTCCAAACTCAAATCATCCTTCAAAAAATTTAACCTAATAAATGAATCAACACCAAATTGAATGGAATTTACCTTGCTATTTTATGACAAAGATATTTGCTCATTTTTAGCAAAGACAAAAGTTGAATGGCATTTCTCAAGTTATTGGGGGATTCCTATTTGGGCTATAGGAATAACTAATCAGCACCAAATGTTCCTCTAAATTGAAGAATTCTTCTATTTATGGTCCAGTGCATGCACCCTGCGAATTAAATCCTAGCCCTGCATTTTCTGCTGCCACACAAATATATCAAGAAAATCTAACAGCCTCTTCATAATATCTTCCCAACAAATTAACTCCCCCCGTCAATAACAGATGTGACTACAATACTTAGCGTTTTAAGTTCACGAAAATGACTATAGTATAAATTATGTTTTGTAAATCTCACCCGTTCATTCACTTTGCATTGAATTTAGCATGTTGTTGATTTTTTACTTAAGCGTTGATTAACGTGCTTATTTTATATTGGTGACACATCATTTGGTTTGCAAATTTGATTTAAAAATTTAGTCTCCTAGCATTAGTCTTCACGAAATTGTATATGTAACAATAGTGACTAGTGAGTCATCACAATTCATCAATTTGGTTGAGATTAAGGAATTAAATTTGGTGGTGTGATATGAGCTGCTTGAGACTCAGTTTTCATGACCATGACAGGCACATGCAGCATGCAGGAGTCTCATGTGCCATGCAATCATCCTTCATTTTCATGGTAGGGATTGCCAGAGCCATCGCATCAGGCCTAGTGATGTTAAATTAAATATGTATACCTACCACAAACATGCAGGTGGGCAAAAGTGAATGCCTCCAAAAGATTAGGATTAAAAGGAAGATCAATTATTTCAAAGATAGATGAAAGGTGAGTCACTCTCTTTTGTCATATATCCCAGCTACTTCCTTCATTTGTTTTGCGTTCTGTGTTGTTTCGCATGAAATCTTCCAATTACCAACATGGAAATTGGTTACCATTAGACTTGGTTTCTTAATGAATGTTATTGCACTTTCAAAAAATTTGTTACATTGGATGGATTTGAATACTGGACATGTTATATTCTAAATTATCACTCCACTTTTTATAAATTTGTAATCGAGTCAGATTCTGATTGGATCAGTTTTGATTCATTTTGGATCAATTTATAATCATATTCTATTCCAATTATAGGATCTGATTTGTCAATTAAGATCTGATTAGCATTGGAATCGGATGAGATTAGATCATTATGAAGATATAAATATCATTAGGAACTTCAATTTTTAATTATATTTTTCTATTTTTAAGTAAAAGTTTCATGTTGAATAATGGGAAAATAGGGTATAAGTGCATTTGTATTGCATAAAAAACTTAAACTACCATTACAGAAAAAAAATATAAATATTATGAAAAATAAATTTAGCAAAAAAATGTATATTGTAAAAATCAAATAATATGTATATTAATTCAAATCGGACCAGCCTCGATCTATATCCAAATCCATTTATAATTAAATTATCAAATTCATATCTTATTCGGATAATCGGATCGGAAGTCCGATCTATATCCTATTAATTACAAAAAATATGATCCATTGACAAGTCTGTTTTTCATCACTATTTACGCTAATCCAAGGGCTAATTGCACTTTAAATTTTATTACTGGACTTGGAAATTGTAGATGTGTATTTTTCGGTGGTTGCTTATGCTTTTACCTTAAAAAGTATTCCTTTCCACCTAGCAATTTTTAGAGTTCTCATTTTGAGTGCATTTTTGCTCAACCTTCTAAAGTGAAAGTAATGCTCACCCCTATTGATTGTTGTTAGATTAGGTTAAATTTCGAGATTCATGTCTTAAATCAGTTAAACCAAACTAATCTACTAATAGGTAATGAGCAAAGTTGCACTCTCTCATTTTGACCAATGGATATGCTCAGTTGTCGCTAGTTGATACCTCACCAATTTCCACGCCTCCCCTATTCTGTATCTCTTTCTGTGATCTGAGATCGATAAATTGAGATATAGATTTGTTGTCGATTTAGAGAGAGAGAGATAGAGAAATAATGATGTCATTAGTATATTACGGTCTAGTGATCTTTCATTAGTAAGTGAGATGTCTTAGGTTCGAATCTCATGAATTGCAAGTTTAATAACAATTTGTTTCCTCATTCCCTTAGTGCAAATATAAAAAAAGTGAAAATGAAAACTCTTGTTTGGGCCCATATGTGATACCTTGTACGTGACATGACCATCATCTAAATTGTGTCATAATTACCCAAGTCAACCATGGTATTACAAAAACACATTATAACCATTCGACTAATTCGTTTGGGTTGATGCGATTTGACTTCCCATACCTTTCATCTGACCATATCAATCCCCAAACTTTCTTTCACACATCCATTCACTCATTATGTTCACACCCACATCACCCATCTCAACGTTCATCTAACGCATATTCTAAAGTCCTTGCACAAAAGGGAAGGAGAACCTACGACTAAGACAAGTTTCTTTCTCGGGCCAAAATCGCATTTGAAAAGATCATTAAAAGCGCAACCAAAATCTCCAAAAACTTCTCTTTACTCACTTGGTCTTAGGTCGCGAGTTGGCATGCTTGCATTCAATCAAAAGGACCAAGAGATCCCAAAATTCTTGGCTTGTGTCCGAGACCAATTTTGAGAGTTGTTGGGCAGGTGAAGGGATATTTCCGGTACAAATAGAAGCTTTTGTTTTGATTTTTTTTTTGTTAGAATAAGATGTTATTGTTGCAGTCCTATTAGATTAGGAATGTGATTGTGTAAATCCTAGTAGATCTAGGAATATCTCTTATATTCCTATTAGGAGTTGATTACTTACTAAGAGTTGTAATCCTAAAAGAGTAAGGATTTTACTTATCCTACTACTATAAATAAAGGCATAATGGGGTGGAATAGCACACACCTCAATTACACATCTCTCTCTCTTTCTCTCTACTATTGCCGCACCTCTCTTTCTAAGGCCTCCATAATTGTTCAGTAAATTATGCCTACAACAGTTA
Organism: Cotoneaster glaucophyllus; assembly: GCA_036320875.1. Classification (NCBI taxonomy): domain Eukaryota; kingdom Viridiplantae; phylum Streptophyta; class Magnoliopsida; order Rosales; family Rosaceae; genus Cotoneaster; species Cotoneaster glaucophyllus. Next base: position 43,560 of record JAVVNS010000039.1, read on the forward strand.
TATTCAAACCGTTGTGTTTTTGGGTATTATTAGGACAAATTGAATTCGAATGATTAAATATGCAACAGAAAATGATAAATAAACATACAATATTTTATTCCATTTACATATTTGATTGGTTATATATTGATAATGCAATAAATAAAGATGAAGAAGATAGTTACTGTAACGACCCGTTCCCAATTTTACGGTTTATATAATTTTAATATGTGAATTTACGAAAATGCCCTTCAAGGCAAAGTGTTGACTTTTGTTGACTGCCGTGTCGCGTCACGTAAGACTCGTTTTCTTGGCATATCCTCGTAGCACTCATCGCTACTAACGCGTGGGCATAAACAAAACACAATTTGGAATTATAACGAAAAAGTTATTAACGAACGAAGTTAGGGACTAAATGGTCAATTAATTATTTCTAGAAGGCTCCAGATTTTAGAGCAAAATCTGATTGAGCCACGTGTGTGGCTCAGATTAAAGGAAAGAAAAGTGGGCGGTGGAGATGAAAGATAAAGGAAAGATAAGGGAGGGAAGTCGACCAATGAGGGAGAGAGAAGAAAGGAAGTGACCAATGAGAGACAAGAAGAAGAAGAAAAACGAGAGAAGGGGAAAAGGAGAGGAACCACCGAATTCCCCTTAACCCGTGTGACTCAACCCGATTCTACATGCACCCGACACCGGTTCCGGCGTTTTCCTAGTGAATTGGCCGTCTCCACCACCTAGAATCAACTCTAGGACTCTTTTCTTCAAGCTCCACCCCAAAACCGACGGTTTTTTGTCTTAATCTTGTGGGGATGGTGCCAGTGGCATCGTGGTGTTCATGGTGGCAATCTGCCCATTTTTGAAGTAAATTTCCTTGATCTCTACCACCATTACCTTTCCCTTGAACCCAGAAACAAACCCCAACCAACCATGGGGGCATCGGTGTTCGATTGAGGTCGAATCGAAGTGCACCCAAATCTAGGGTTCTGACGGGTTTTGGTGAAATTGGGGCCTTTCCGGCCAAATTGGACTTGCCCACGGGTATGAAACTTGCTCTACTCACTGAGATCTTCATTTTTGTGAAGTATGGTAATTTTTAGAAATAATTGAATTTTCTGGCGAGTCGGGGCAGCCGACCACCACTTGCTACGGCACGTGGCTAGTGGGCCGCTGATGTTATTTTATGCTGAATTGATATCTTGACCTCAGATTTGATATCCGTATGATGTGATTTGATTATTGTGAACCTAGTTTGATGAAGGTACATCACTTGAATATTATATGAATCGACGATCCGACCGTTGGATGGTCACCAAACTTTAATACGTAATAGTACATAATTTATGAGGGTCATAGGAACTGACGGATCGAGAACCTAATATATGGATCTTCCTGAATTGGATTTTTAAGTTTGTAAAATAAAACGTCGACCGCCACTTAATTTTAGCAATTGGCGGAGATCCGACCGTCGGATCATTCTGAAACTTTAGGATGTTGTTCTAGAAGCATAATGTGGATCTTTGCAAATTATGGATCGGAAATATGAGATGCGGATCTTTTGGATTGAATCACGTAGGGTTGTGGACCCTACCGTCGGTCTTTCGACGGTTAACTTTTGGTCAATGGGTCTCAAATCATTTTAGAACGTCTTTGGGGGGATGTGTTTATGTAAGTTACGTGTTCTATCGATAAGAATTCTGAGACGTGATTTGATAATTGTTCTAGGCGCCGATCGTTCGTGACTCCTTGATATTCGTGTTAGGGAGTTGAGCGTGGACTCCAGGTGAGTGGGTTTTCTTCATTTTTATAATATATATATATATATATATATATATATATATATATATATATATATATATATATATATATATATATATGCTTTACTTTCCAGAAACGTTTTTATATGAACTATGCTTTGAATGCCATGTCGTGAATGAATTATATTTTTAGTACTTCATTACTATTGTTATGCATTATATGGAATGATGTTGCGGATGCTAAGGTAATCTTCATGTGAGTTAGTATGTGAAGGATTGGTTACATTACATTGTTATTGTGACATCCCATTCCTGATTTTACAATTTTATAAATTTTTATAGTGTGAAATGTTGAAAATGCCCTTCGAGGCAAGTGCGTTGACCTTGGTTTACCGTTATTTCGTGAAGCGTATAAATTATTTTTGTAAAGGTTATCCCTACTATTTTATATAAACATGTTTATTTTTATATTTGTGTTACTATTTTTATTATTATTTCATTTTTATTTTAAGTTGGAAAAAGAAAAAGAAGAAAAGAGGAGACGGATTGGGCAAAACTGCCCAACCAAAGGGAGAGAGAAGGGCTCCGGGAGAGAAGAGAGAGAGAGAATGGGACGAATGGGGAGAGGAGAGAGGAAGGAGTGACCAACCAGAGAACGGGGAAATGTGAGAAATGAGGGAGGGTGAGAAACGCCCAACCCGTGTGTGACCCGCGCCGAGTATGAGACCCGATGGTGCACCTGTCATTTTCTAGCATTTTTTCGGTGAGCTGAGCTTCATCACCACCTGGAAATCAATCATCATCATCTCATCTTCATCTTGCATCCAAGATTGGTGGTGTTTTGGCTTGGGTAGCGTAGAACGGAACCGATGGTTCCGAGGGTGAACGACGACGGATCCACCATTTCTGCAACTAATTCCCTCGATTACCATCATCATTAGATTCCCCTTGAGGTTAGGAGCAAAGCCCAATCGACATTTGGGGCGGCGGAACAACGGAATAGACGAATTGATGAACACCCAAACCTAGGGTTTCCGATAGGTTTCAATGAAATTGAGGTGTATCTAGGCCAAATTGGCCTTGGTCACAGGTATGAAAGTTGTTCTACTCATTAAGATATTCATTTCTACAAAATTTGGTAATTTTTGGAGTTAGTTGGATTTTCTGGCGAGTCGGGGCGGCCGACCGCCATCCACGGCGGTGCGTGCGGTGGCGCGTGGCCAATGGACCGCCAATGCCATTTTTAGGCTATGCTTAACGTCTTAAGTTCAGTTTTGATAATTGAATGACGTAGATTGAGCAATTGAACCTAAGTTCGTTACGTGGTTAGGTGAAAATGTGAATCGACAATCCGACTATTGGATTGTCACCAAACTTTAATACGTTGTAGTACGTAATATTTGAAGAATGTAGGAACTTATAGATCGGGAATTCGATGTACGGATCTTCCCGAATTGGATTTGGAAGTTCATAAAATAAAACGTTAACAACCGCTTAGTTTTGGCAATTGGCGGAGATCCGACCGTTGGATCGTAACGAAATTTTAGTATGTTGTTCTAGAAGTATAATGTGTATCTTTGGAAATAACAGATCAAAAATCCGGGATGCAGATCTTCCAGATCGAATTACATAGGGATGTGTTTACGTAAATTATGTGTTCTATTGTTATAATTCTGAGGTGTGATTTGATAATTGGTCACAAGCGCCGATCGTTCGTGACGCCTCGATTTGCGTGCAAGGAATTGTAGGGCGGACTCCAGGTGAGTGGATCTTTTCCTTTTTCTTATATATATATATATATATATGATTGATAATTCCACAAATGCTTTAAATTGAACTAAGAAATTTATGCCTTGTCTTATATATTTATATGTTCTAAAGTATTATGAGATGGTTGAGTATACATCATATCGTGGTATATTCATATAAGTGTTACCTACAAATAATTATTGTGAACTATGAATGGCTTGATCCTTGTTTAGGGTACGTAGGCAGTCTAACGGGACGTTAGATGCAGCCATACAATAAGTGAGATTAAACCTTATGATTTGGTGATTAAATGTTGGTTATAAATCAATGTGTGAGAAAATGAGGAATTGTGGTTTTACGTGTAATAAATGTCATGTCATAATTAGTTTACATTTTAGTATGTGATTTAGTACAACTTTGCACAGTATCGCATAGCCTATGGATGATGTTGCAGACGTACAGGTAAGTTCAGGTAAGTATGGTGTTACTTGAAATGGTTAGGTGATGGCATGATTATATTGTGTTTTACGCAACTCCGACATTGTCGTATAGGTTGCCTATGAGTCCTACAGGTTGCGTTAGGCAACTCCGACTCATGTGATATCATAGCATTGATTGATGAGTTATGAGTGAGTCGTACAGGTCACTATAGGTGACTCTGACTTATGTGCTAGCATTGATTGATGAGTTATGAGGGAGTCGTACAGACCGTTAGTGACGGTTCCGACATACTCATTCTTATCGTACAGACCGTTAGTGACGGTTCCGACATACTCATTCTTATTGTACAGACCGTTAGCGACGGTTCCGATATATTCATTCTTATCGTACAGACCGTTAGCGACGGTTCTGATATACTCATTCTTGTCGTACAGACCATATGCGATGGTTCCGACATAGTATAGTCGTACAGACCACTAGAGGTGGTTCCGACATATTCATTCTCGTCGTACAGACCATTAGCGATGGTTCCGACATAATATCGTCGTACAGACCACTAAAGGTGGTTCCGACTCATGTGCAGGCATATGTGATGAGCTATAAGTTCAGCTATACAGGCTACTATAAGTGGATCCAGCTGACACATTATTATTCATCATTTTAGTTCAGCTGTTGGGCTTGAATAATTATATGGTATCTTGAAGAATATACATGTTGGGATTTCTGAATTTATGGAAATGATCTTGAGACATATATAATTCTGTATATTACAATTCTGGGAAATTATACAAGTTTTTCGGCGAGCGGTTATACTTTTGATAATGTAGAAAGGTTTTGAAAAGCTTTGTTTTCGCCCACTCACATTTTCTTGTTTTGCGCCCCTCCAGGTATTATTTGCTAAAGGTTCGTATCGACAAGGATTCGTGGCATATTCCAGTTTAAGTGGTTACCTCTAAGGGTATGATTCTCACCTTATCTTACTGCACTAATCTTATGCTCTGCCATTGCGTGTGAATTGGGTTCATACCCGCTCACAACGTACTCTGATATTTAGACACTTATAAGTTTAAATTTATTCACGTTTTTGCACATCACTACACTTTATGGCTTCGTCACCCTCCAGGTGTCGGCCAGCACAGCTTGATTCGGAGTCCTAGTAGACATTTCGGGTCAGGGTGTGTCAGTTTGGTATCAGAGCATAAGTTGGGCAGTATTGCGTTCATCACACACGTGATGTGAACGTTTTCAGTTTTTGAGCTTAAAGCTCAGATCTTGCCACCTCGTTAAATACGAAAAATGTGTTAATTTTTCCTGAGTTTTGAATAGTTTTGTCGATTTGTCGACCTTTTAGAATTCATTTTGGCGAATACTTTTAGACTTAGAATGAAGAACTTCTTTACCAAAGGAAAGTTGTGGATTTGAGACAAGTTGATGGCCTAAAGTCGGGCTAATGTATCGATGACGGTGTGTCACCAGGGAATTATAATCAATCCCATTATTATTTTCATGCCGTCATTATCGATCCTTCCGAGTTAAGAAACCAAAATTTGTTTTAGTTCCCTTGGCAGTATTCTTAGGCGTGCGTATTTATTTAGGATTCCTACGAAGTTTACTTCGTCGAATTCCCAAGGTTGTTGAGGGCGATGACAAGGTACTAAAGTAGTAGTATTTGGTGAATGAAACGTTTGAGAGTTAGTCATTTATGATTCCCGAAAGTGTTAGCCTTCTTAATCACTAATCATCAGTACGGCTTTTCAAGATAAAGATCGACTTCTGTTTAAGTCGTTCTAAAGTAGATCATTAGTACATTCTTCTTTTTGTCTCTGGGACACCTGGACTAGTTTCCAAACTTCGTTTGGTGATGTACTTGTCATTTTGATGAGTATATGCACCTAAGCATGAGTTGGTATACCTATGTTTAGTACGAGATCTTCGAAGTAGTGAGTATTCCCCTTACACGACCAGTTCCTTCCTAGGCATTTAAAACCGTCTACCTGAGTGGACTCTAGCCTGAAATTGGTCTATGGTGGTGTTACTAATTGATGATATTGTTCGATACCCAGGAACTGTCAACCAATATCCAAATGGTATGATTTTTGATACTGGGCATATGTGCTAGTATATGGGAGTGATACCTTATACGAATATCGGTTCACAGTTTCAAGGTAACGAATAATATTAAAAATATCATGAACTTGTTAATTAGAGCGTGACCAATAGACTGATTAACAGAAGTTGCTAAAGTCGACGAAACTAGATTTCGGAAGGCTAGAAGCAAGCTTTGTACTAAGATAGTAAACCCATAGTTGTTTTCACCTTATTACCTCTCTAGGTAAGCATAACCTCCCCTATTAGTCACCATTTCGGTTACCTTCACTGGTAGATTGTGGAGTCGAAGTTTGAGTTAGTTCCTCCTTGTTAGAGTGATTGGAATATCGAGGAAGCTATGAATACCCTCTTTACTGTGGCGTTGTGAAAGGAATTATTGTGGTACGTTCTGAGAACGCACTTTCAGGCG